>BMAU01002487.1:0-210000 GCA_019973935.1 Trichonephila clavipes
TTATTGTGGACGACTCAGGCTTTTCCATATTGTAATTCTTTACCACACGCTCTTTAGACCTGGACATCAAACAACAGTATGAATCTATTTTCAGGGTGGCGTGATAAAAAAAAATAGCGTTTGCGATCAGGTCTTACTAATTGTGAAAGGAAAAAAGTAATATGTTCAGAATTAGATGATAGCGAGTGGTTACAAGACTTAACGAAATTTTTTGACTGATGTCATGGAATATTGCAAACCACACAATTTACACTTTACACAGAGAGATATAAAATAATACCTGACCTCTCACGAAAATTAGCTAATGTTTAGTTTTCCAAAGAGCCTTACAAGGCTTTTAAGAGACATAAAATAAAATATTTTTATTGTCATTGTCCTCGGGTAAAAAATTGGTCCAATAATAACAAAAAAACCCTCAACAGGCATAAGCAAAAGCTGGGAATGAATATTGATGAAGGATTTCTTGAATGAGATATAAGAATATAAGGGTATTCGAATACGTTCAGAACCGTGATTTTAAAATAGTACATAAATGGATAATTTTAACGATATTTAACGTGTCACTTAGATTAGAATACATGCATAAAATTGTTTAAGAACATTTTGACAAAAAATATTTAAATACAATACTTCGGAAAAAAATTAACTTAGGGCATTATATTTTTCAAAATGTTCTAATTTTGCGAAAACTCACTTGTTTTTTAATAATGTTTTGCCATAATATATCATAAGCTCAGACATATGCCACAGAGGTTCCTTCCAAGTAGAAAATTCACATTATTTTCAAGTTACCATAAATAAATAATTGTCAGCGTTTCATTTAGTTTGCTTTCTCATCTTTTGTTTGTCGTGCTTTATGGATGAAGCTATTTTCAAAGCTACCACCAGTTGAAAGCCGTTGCAAAGAGAAGGGTTTACAAAGGCAGAGCATCACCATCTTTTTGCAGGGTCTATGGGCTTCCCTATTTTAGGGGTAGGGATGATCTTTTTCAGTGTGCAGGAGCATAATTTTCCCAAGGAAAAGAATATTTAGAAAAAAAAAAAGAGAAAGGATCATTAAATAGCGTGATTCATTGTCAAAATGTTGTACTTAAATAAATTGTTATTGCAATACTTTATTCTGAAAACAATTTTATATACATTTTCTAATCTTAGTGACCTCCATCATCATAAATGTAATCACGTTGCGCTTTGCAAGTCACGGTTCAAACGTAGGTCGGATTACCTTAAATACTAAATCGGCTCTTGATTTTGCCTATTGTGCATTGGAGTTGAAAGCATGATTTACGGTTTGGTTTCTTCTCAGTTTTCAAGAATAATTTATGATCAAAAACGCATCCTAAGAGGATTACAATTAATGAAATGCAAAAAAGATCAGCCTCTACATTTAAATCTAAGTCACCGCCGTTTAATAGATTTTTTGAATTTACCAAATCAGGGAAGTAATGTAACAATTAAATGGTTTATTTGTCAATTCTTTCAATATTCAGGAACAACGTATCTGAATCATTTTTATTCCATATTCAATTAATGAATCCCAAACACTGATCAGTATTAATAACATTTGTCTCTCTATCTCAAGAATTACTGAGAAGTGCTGTCACCAGGTTTTATTTCTCACCCAAATTTTATACGAAACTCTCATCAAGCGTAAAAATATTTTATCAATAGTGTTTTAATTTTTAATATTTAAATTCAATACACATATTTTACTTTATTATATGTTTTCAATAAATATAATATTTCTGTAAAAGAAAAAGAAAAATATTTTCATTTTCTACTCTAAAAACCACACGGCTGCAAATAACGAGATTTGGTAAGCGTCTCACGAGAAAAATTTACTACAAAATTTTTTGAGGAGGTGAAAACTGTGGCTACTTACTATCCAAAGAAGCTTGCAGGAAAACCGCTTACTGCCCTACACGCTGAAGAAAAGACTCTGCATACCGTAATGGTTACATATTGCCCCGGATAAAGCATGTATTTAGTTGACTACGGAACATGAATCGTATCCCGGATCTGTTTTTTTTTCTTGTTTACTATTTATATAAACACATATTATAAATCAAAAGAGCAAAGAGTTATTTTAATTGTGTAGTAAATGACTTCCACGTTCGTCTGGCATAGCGTGACGACCTTTTCCAAATAAATAATGGGTTTATCCCTGAGGAACGATGTGATCTCGAAAAGCAAAAACAAATCTTAATGCATTTCATACCATGTGAAAAAAGCTATTTATAAACCCCTGTATGGCAGGTGCTATCTTACAGTCTTTGCGTCTATAAGACGATCGTTGTAAGAAGTTTATGACCTTCCCACCTACACTGTTGAACGAAAGTTTGAGCTGAGAAAGGAAGAAAGAGCGAAAAGCTGTTTACACATGAAAATACGTATTGTAAGTGATTTTCATTGTGAAATAGTTTAACGTAAGCGTGCTTCCATCTCCGAAAAAAAGATCATATTGTGAAAACATACCTACCTTCGTTGCACAACACCTAAACTAATGCTGGAATCAAATTTATCAAAGATTCGTCAGGAACATCTGAATCTTCCCATCACAACGTCAACAGATATTGTCGTAGGAATTTGGTTTGTGAGGGACTTTGAGAGATTAAAGGGAAAAGGCATCGATTTACTGCTTTATAACTGATTCTACTACCATTTGATTATGGGTGATCTATGGTGGCGAAAAGCCTTTGAACTTCAGGAAAGAGCGTTTGGAGTTTCTGCGCTTTTTGTTTTGCTTTGGAGGCCGGGTTTGTCATCCATGAACGAGGAAATATTTAACATTTAGCATACTAGCAGGGCACTGAAAACAAAGTAGCCAATATTGTTCAGGGTTCAATAGATTTGGTTTGTCATAGTTCCAGTCTGCGGTATGCGAATTTAATTTCTGGAACTTACTCGTGATAAAAATCTTTGAAGACAGGGCTTGAAATCTACCGCTTTCTGCCATATTGAACAGTATTGAAGCGAACAAATGTTGATATTAATCTTTTTGCGCAGGAAGTACGGCGGATGCGATGAAGAAGAAATATCTACCATGCAGAAATTCTAAAGAAGAAAGATGAGGAACAAGCAGGAAGCCCTCCACAGAAACCTACACATCAAATTCGAGAAGGAGCTTTCCACTTTTTGATAGCTATCTTTTTCCTCAGATCACCACCTGAAGTATTAGTTTCAACCTCATATCCAGATAATGTGCTTTCCTGTGATAAAAATGAGAGTTCGGAAGTAAATTGCGAGCTGCATATACCAGTTCCCTGAAACACCACTAGTCATGAAACGTTAAATAACTATTCAGATATATCTTGCATCAGAGAAGAAGAAAACTTTAACATTTATGATGCTGGACTGGAGGGCTGACGTGACAGGTCTGTAACTAAGCTGCGTTTTCTTTAGGTAACTTTATTCAAAATCGCTATCGTTTGGCACCTGGCTCAGGGACACCATGATGGCGCGTCTGCTCCCGTTGGCATTCATGCAGTCGTTGACCAGGAAAAACCATTATGGAGTAACTACACTCCACTGGGGAATTCAGGGTTCTACATGAAGTTTATTCATTTGAAACTGTTTGTTTTTCTATTGTGTATTCAGGTGAATATCTGGAAGTAATTCCTACACGATAATAATCAGTATTTTAATTGTGATCTCCCTGAAAGATGATTTCGATCTAATTTTATTGATGAGGTTATGAAGAGCCCATTTAAAATATATAAACTGAAATGATAAGAAAAGAAGCATAATACATGTGCCTACAAAAATGCATAAATCAGATTCTGGAAGCATCAGAAGCTAAATAACCACTTTTTCATCAAGGATCAAATGGGAGCCTCTACACTTCACTAGTGCATTCCCAACTGCAGTGGAACATTCACCTACAGGAAGCACAATCTTCTAGGAACAGAATCTGATCCGATCCAGATGGGCGTCAGGATCTGAAGCAAAGATCGATACTTTGATTTTTTAAGAATACATACCAACTTTTTAACCACCTTCTCATTTATGGTCTACATGGGTAGGGATGAAAGAAGGTGCTAGTTAGACTCTGCTTTAAATATCAAGTTGAATTTTGTGTTCTAAACTAACATTTATCAAAAACATATTAGTTTTAATCAAATCATAGCCTTTACAAATGTAATTTTTGGTAGTGATCAAAAACCTATATTTACGAAATCTGCGCAATATCTTCATTTTTCTGTTCAATTTGGCATGATTTGTATTGTTTTAAAGATGGGCGCATCCTAAATAAATCTTACTACCAATCATTAACGACAGTAATGCATGGACGCTTCGGTGCGCACATTTAATCGGCACCCGGAGTTTAACACCAAGCGGAAAAAGACTACCTCTTTGGGTAGCTTTCGAAATTTCAAAGGGGACTGCGCTGGATCTTCACCAAATCCTGGAGTCGATGAACAGTTTTTGGCGGATCGGTGCGGAAAGCTCCGGAGCTGCTCTAGCGTTTTTATGATACTCTTTGGAAGTTCAGTGCGCGATATATTATACACAGATATAATATCAGAATCTGTTTGGGTTTCTTATTCATTGATTTCCATGATGTATTTTACGATTAATTATCATTTGGGTTGAATAAACAATTAACTTGCTTAAATACCCTCAGGAATTTTGCATCTCTTACCTCTGATATTTGAAGGGGAAGAAAGGCTATGTATCTTATAAGAGGAAGTTCCCTGAAACATATATTGTGTTTTTAACTCAATTAAGTTTCAACATAAGATTCCACTTCCCTCATTTCCTATAGGGGAGAAAAATCCCAAGAAGTTACATAGGAAGCTAATTTTACAAAATCAGGAAGAGTCAGGTGATGTGTGACACTATTAAGCTCTACATATGATAATTAGGACTGTTGTTTTTAGTAGCACAGGTATGAAATCGCTCCTGCTTCAATTATCAACCTGGATTCGGTGAAGGTGACGCTTTAAGAAAGAACGTTCGACTGAGATGGATGCAGCGCCGAAACTGTTGCTATTCTTTGGCGGGCAGCGGAAAAAGGTTTGCATTTAACTCAACTGAAATAAATTAAGAAAATAGTATCTTTGAGCCTGTAACTCTGAATCGCAGTCACCACCTTTTTAAAACATTCGCCGTATTTTTCGCATGATTGCCAGTCCGGGTTTATACCTATTGTGCCTCATTTGCGCACCATATTATCCACCATAAAGACGACAATTATTATTCTTGCGTTATCTTTATATTCCACTTTATGTTGCGTATATGCCGCTGCCCATAAGTCTGAATAACTATCCATCCTGAAGTTATGGTTCATATAATCTTACAAGTGTTCTACGGATATATGTGCGATGGGTGGAAAGTGATGAGTGATAACAGGGTGGTCAAAAAATCGCATTTCCGCGCCTCGCATTAACGTATCAGTTATATTCTTTCATAAGAGATCGGCGGAAAGCGCTTCAAATCAAAAAATATCGATAGTTCAAAAAGATTAATGAAATCTTCGATATACACAAACTAAAGTTACTTTGGCAGTGAGATGTTCATATTGAGATTCGCTAGTGGGTCAGCACAAACTCAAAAGGACATTTTATCTCTATGGTAAGAAGTATGGATATATCATCATGGAAGCGTAAAATTTTTAAATACATTTGAACCATATTTTATCATTATTTTTTTACGTTTGTGCTGGAAGAAGAAATGAAAACCTGTTTTTGTGAGCAGAAGATTATGTTTGCTTGCAAGCGGTTTAGTTCAATCTTTACCTGGTCTGAAGGAGCTTTAAGAAAAACTCCCTGCAGTCCATGCAGAAGTGCTGCATTACTCATGGTTCTTTGATCATTACCTGGTTGGGCGCTACTAAAAGAGCATAAGATTCTTCAATGTTTGGCGACAGTTAGCGTTTCTGAATACGTGATTTGTCACACACACCTTTGAGGAAGCTTTGATTAATTATTGATTTGATTTTCTATTTCGTTTGCGTTGCATCACGCGTAAACTTTTAGGAGCTGTTTTGCCTGGCAAGATAAGATAACTAACTTCCAGAATCACATTACTACGGTTGGAAGTTAAGGTTCTGGTACCTAATACGGCGCAAAGTTTCAGAGAAATGAAGAAAAAAAATGACTCATAACCAGACCAGATTTAAATACGCGTAATGTCCGGTTTCATGGAAATCAAGGTAGCGGAAGACGGAGTATTTCTGTTTTTATTTAACAAAAATTGTTTCAGCATTGGACATTGGTTTCAACATTAACATTGAGAAAAAAATTTTCTCTTTGCACTTCTTAATTACCTACTCTACCATCGTTTATTTTGGAACCTTCACTGAGTATCTTCTTAATTTGAGTTCTTTCTGAGCGTCTTAGGTTTTGCGGATTTACCATTACTTTGTGTATTTTGTTTAAATCATTTTAGTTTCAAATTGTTCTTTTATGCATCCCTGGAATAATGCAACATAATAAACAGGTTGTTAACTATTATGCCATTCTGAATTAGTTTTGTGGTTTTTGTGTTTCGAGAAGTATAAATACTTATTTGTTGTTTAAAAGGGGTTAATTAAAAAATAATTTCTAAATTATTGGCAATTATCCCGGAAAATGGAATCTGTATAGTAAGTGATAATTATATTTCACAGATTTAAATATATATTTTCAACAGTCTGTTAGCAACATAAACTAGGTTTTTAAAGTGGAGATTTTAAACTATTTTACCAAAGAACTCCTTGGGGCCTAGATGTGTTTATTATGTATTTCTCAAATATACCTATAATTTTTGTTTATAAAAAATGAACAATAACAAGAGAAAATAATAATAACTAGATAAGTTTTAAGAGATTCAGAATAAAATTGTTTGAAAAAAAAGATAAGTTTTTAGCACCAAACATGCTGTATGAAACAATTTCACCAATTATCACACATTCAAGCTATTCAAAACAACACAAATTATCCGTTAAATTTTTTGAAACCTAATATACCATCTTTCAAAAGTTATTGCAGAGTTTCAGAGATAAACAGCGTGTTTACAAAACGCAGGGACATTTAGGTAAAGAAACGAGAAAGCTAAGGAGCTAAAGGAAAATGCATTACTAGAAATCAGTTCTTTTAAATATATCAACAAAAGAATAATCAGACGGATTCAAATAATATTAAAAGTCTTTAGAAAATTATTATACTATAAGCTTTTAAAAAGATATTCTCAAAGTATGAAACAAATGAAAATCGCCCAGTTCACGGGCCAAGGAATTTGTCTTCTCCCTTGTCACAGTGCTTACTCAAGGCTTTCCAATATTTACGACCTTAATTCTTATAACCATAATTTTTCATTGCACTTGCATCCTATTCCTTTGCAAAACTACTGTATTGAATTCGTCTAAGCGGTGATGCCCCCTAAAACTACCTAGAAAGGAAAGTGCTTACTTTGTGTTTGTGAAAAACTATATTTTTAAGAGATACAACAACACTTCAGGCATTGTATGGGCTGATGCCAATATTAAGAGAAGCGAGTGCCCCGGACTGTTGTATGTGATGACTTACTACAAAAATACGATCTTTTCTCTGTATTTCTATCAATAAACTTATTCCAAAGACTTTGGAATGCAATAAAAGGATCTTGTCAATGTTTGCGAAGGATTTTCTTTATTATTCTCTCTCATATATATATATATATTCTTCCCCCAATACATAACACACGCTCTCCTGCATGAAATATGGTTGCACTGAGGAGCAAATAGCGTAAATTTCATCAGAAAAAAAGATATTAATTATAAACCGTATAAATTATTAAATTAAGCGGTAATTTTTGTATATAATTTTATATATGACAAGCTCATGGTATCACTAGTCATAATTAAACTTGTTCATAACTTTGAATTGCTAAATTAATTACAAAATACATTGTGCAGTACTGATACATTTATTAGTGTATTATATAAGTGAAAATGTTAATTTATTATGTTAGAATGTATTCTGTTTGTTTACTTTCAGTAAATTAATAATTTTTTTTAAAAAAGGATCTTTTGTTTTCGATTTTTCAATATGCTCGTGCCCCCCTCGTAGATTTACCCCACACCCTTAGGAGGCTGCACCCCACAGTCTGAGAAACGCTGCCCTAGCATCATGTTAAAACTACTCTGAATACTTTCTATTTCCATCCGGTTTTTTTTTTTTTTTTTTTTTTTTGTTATAAATTTAATTTACTCATTGATTTTCGTATATATAGTTTGTATATTTAATTTTATTATATTAGCAACTGATTATAATATTTATAATATATAAAATTATGTGATAAATAGTTTATACAAATAAATAGTTAAGATCAGTAGAGTAGCGCGTGGGGTGCAGAGGGGGCCATGGCCCCGGTTGGCATATGAAAAGCAGGAGCAAGCACCGCGATATTTAAATTCAAAAAAATATTTTCAACTCCATATCGCACCCGCGCGACGAAACTGACGGAAAGAAGTGAAAGCTTTAATACACGCCCAGATTCAGAAATTTTATTAGCTGCTATGCAACCACATTCGTCTTTATGTTTTCAGGCTTCTGGTAAACGGTATTGTGTGAAATCAATGATGCTCAAAATTATTTGCAAACAGAGGGACTAAATATCCATCAATGTGCTCAAAAAATAAATTCTTTACAGACCGTATTAGAAATAAAACGAGAGGGATTCCTGGATGGTGTTTTAATCTATGCTAAAAGTTTATTTGAATAACTTGGAATTTCTTTTGAACCCCCAAGACGAATCAGGGGGAAGCATATATTTGGTGACGGAAGTAAAGATGTTCTGTTATCGTAAGAAGATGACTTGAAGCGACCAATGTTTTCTTCAATAGACAGAGTAACTGCTGAAATTCAAGAAAGATTCCAACAGTTCCAGAAAATCGCGCAAAAATATCCTTTTTTAAGGCCTAAAGTGATATCAAGCATGGACTAACTTAACGTAGATCAAGCTCCTCAAGACATTAATAAAGAAGAATTCCAACTTGAGCGTATACGTCTACAAGTTTCGCAGCTGCAACAGACCCAGACTTTAAAAAAGAACTCATTAGGTCCGGCTCTATGGGTTTATTAAAATATATTGTTAAGTCCATACTTGTATATGTTTTACCAAACATTGTCATAATGTTGCGAATTTTTTTAACGTCTGCCATCAGTAATGCCAGTTGCGAGAGAAGCTTCTCTAAGCTAAAATTATTTAAAGATTTTCTCAGATCGACTACGTCCACGTTTTAAGTATAACAAATTTAGTATTCTGGCAATTTAACATGTCATTCATATGAGATATTCACAATTGTATAAAAGATTTTTCTATGAAAATTACACGAGAAATGCATTTTTAATCTGTAAAAAAAATTTAAGCTGCTTTATTTTTACTTTTACTAATTTTCTTGACTACTGATTAAAATAGAGAGGTGACAAATTTCTTGTCGTCTATAGGTGGCGAAAGCCTACGCTACGCCACTGATTAAGATATTTGATAGCTTAACCAGTGATTTTTAAATCGTAGTATAAACAATAAACTCTCAAAACGTTAAGATTTACTAATAATATAATAATATTATTTCTGAGAACCTTTAATCTATGTGGAGTTCTAGCTCATGAATCTCGAGTAATTGGTTGAATGTTTATGGATTATGATTGCCACTTAACTCCCACTGGATTATTTAACAGTTGATTAGATCCTGACATTATAATTGGATAATTAAAAATAGATTATCTTTGCTCAAGATTACAATAATATCCATTCTTATAAATATCCTATATGATTTAATATCATAAAATAAATCCATTTAGTCTTTGACCTTTACTCTCTAAATAAAAAAATTAAATTAACTGATATTCATTTAAACAATGTATATTGATCAAAGAAGGAGTCTGCATCATAATGCAAAAATATTCTATTTTACCTGATTTTATTCCTTTTTTATCATAATAAAACGGGTTTTTCTCAGAAATGACTCAGTCTCTTTGTCATTGTTACTCATTTTTTTAACAAAGTATTGAGTAAGCGGAACATTGTGATCAGAAATGAAAGAAAAATGCCATTAAAACAAAGATAAAACAAATCAAAAGAAGAATGATAGATAGAACTATAGAAGAAAAAGGGGGAGAGGAACAAAAAAATTTGAAAATCGTCTTTGACATCGGAAACATTTTTTTAGAAAATAACGTCAAACGTCATTACGGTTTCTGCGAATTTGCCTAACGCAGGATTTGTATCCTCTTTCCTTTTATTCGAACCTTTTTTGTGCCTCTACTCTTGATTAAAAGCGAGGAGAAATTTTCTTGACAACTCCAATTGTTATATACCAATTTTGTTGTAGATTCTAACAGGACTAATAAGACTTCGTTAATACTAAGAGAAATAATTAAAGCTCAAAGAATTCATAATTTATCCAAATTAGAGAAGATAAATAATCCGCACATTAAACCTTTTTAAAGATATTTTTAGCACAACCCTGCATCATCTTTCTGAAAGCTATAGGAATACGGCGTTGTTTTTGTTGTTGGTGTTGCAAGTGAAATAAAAATATCTCATATCCTAATATGAAAAGCACTGACGAGGGAAAAAACTCCCAATACCCAGAAAGACTTGGGTTAGATAAACGAAACTTAGTAGGTGTGTTTGTTCACCTGAAAGATGCCATAGATTCAAATTTTGCGCTTAAGTGTGGTGCCAGCAGCGCCACTCAGAACTTGCAAATAAGGTTGCTTTAAATGCGTGCTGTAAAGTTTCAGTGTTATTTATCTGCGAAATTTGACTATTGAGTTGATGTTAGATAAGAATGTCTTTAAGAAGACAAAGAAGACATTGTCAATAGCTGACCGAGTTTGAGCGAGGTCATGTAATAGGGCTATGGCAAGGTAGGTTTTCATTCAGCGACTTTGAAGAAATATTAAGAAATGAAATTAATTTATCGCCAGTGGTGTCAAACCACTGTCTCATAAGAGAACGGAGTGGAGATCTGTTGTGTTTTTGGATGAAAGCAGATTCTGCCTTTGTGCCAGCGATGACCATGTCTTGGTCAGAAGGAGGTCAGGGTAATGCTTGGAATAAAACTGACAGCGGCCTAGACACACTGGACATACAACTAGAGTCCTGGTCGGGGGAGCAATTTTCTATGACAGCAGGAGCACTCTGGAGGCTATACCAAACACGCTGACTGCAAATGTGTACGTCAGTCTGGTAATTTATGAACAGCATTCAAGGGGCAGTTTTCCAACACGATAACGCTCAGCTTCACACCACTGTTGTAACGCAACGCGCTGTAAAGAAAGTTGACGTTACCCTGGCCTGTGAGACAGCCAGATCACATCAATGGACGACCACTTCAGCATCGTCCACAGTCAGCATTGACCGTCCCTGTATTTTGACACAACAAGCACCATACCACCAAGTAACACTCGGCTCCTGTATAACAATGCAAGCACGCTTCCTGGCTTGAATTTAAAATTTTGGAGGTTACACCAACTATTAATGTAATAGCATTTCACGTGTGAAATACATACTATTCACCTTAAATTAACCAGAAATCTTGATTTTTATTTAAATTAAACAAGTTCACTAGACTATTCAGGTTCACTATATTGCATTGTCCAAATTTCATTACTCTACAATAATTTTTTCTTGAGATTGGTATTCCTCCACCCACCGGGCAGTGTATATTCGATCTGTTTTAGATAAGTCTAATTTTTTTTAATAAGAATGGCCTTAAGGTATCCATCTACGTTCGTAACCGTGATTTTGCAAAATCGTATAAATGAATAATAATTATGATATTTAGTGTCGCTTAGATTAGGAAATATATATATAAGATTGTTTTAAGAATAGTAATACAATTAAAAATTATTCAAGTACACCATTTTGACGAAAAATGAACATAGAATGACCCCTTTTCTAAATATTCTCCTTTTGTGAAAAATACTTGTATTATAATAATACTTTGCTTGTATATAGCTCAGACCTCTGTACAGAGGGACAAGTAGAATTTTTGAAATATATAACTTAAAAGTGGTTTTATCCATGTTTTACAACAGAGGGGAGACATTTTCAGAAAAAAACGCCGATAATTACATCAATTGGTAGTAACTCTGAAAATAATGTGAATTTTTCAAAAATCATAGTTAAGCCTCTGTACAGAGGTCTGAGCTACATACAGGCAAAATATTCTTATAATGGAAGCATTTTTCACCAAAGAAGCCTATTTTGAAAAAAAGTTATTCTAAGTTAGTTTTCTGTTTCTGCCGAAATATTATATTTAAATAATCTTTTTTGTCAAAATGTCCTTAAACCAATTTTATACATGTATTCTAATCTAAGTGATGCTAAATATCATGAAAATTATCCATTTATATGCCTCTTTAAAATCACGGTTCCAAACGTAGTCGGATTCCTTAAGAAATTCGTAAGAGTTTAAAACTCACATTTAACTCCCTGATATGTAAACATAATCATAAATTAATTTCAAAATGAATTTAATTAATTATGCTGTGCCATCAAAACAACTTTTATTTTATATGCAAACATTAATTTGACGGAATGTGTCGAAAACTATTTTGTACAGATAAACTGACATTAAGTATCTTTTATATTATCTTTTTCATTCTGAAATAATCAGCAGGTATAATAAGCATTTTAATGTTTCTATTATCCCTTTAACATTTTTGTAATTAAGATATAAAAAATGTTTGTCCATTACAAACAATATACGAGTATAACAATAAATTTACAAATTAAACTAAGTCCATCGTAATTGTTATTGATTTGAAGAAGTCAAAAAATGCAAAATATAAATACATATGTATATATACATATGTATATATATATATATATATAATATAACGATAAAAAAGGAAGAAAAAGAAAGTTAAATTAAGAAAATAATAAGGGGTGGAATAAATAAATAAGTAAAAATAAATGCATAAAATACAAAAAATTACAAAGAACAACAAAGAATATTTAAAACAAAGGTTTAAGTAAAAAGATGAAAATATGTATAAATAAGTAACAAGAAATGTAAGTTTATCAAAAAAATATAACATAATAATAAAAGAGAGAAATTTGGTAAAATAACGAAGGAAAATTAATATTAGTATTTCAGCTTAACGATTTTTTTTCTGTTTATTGAAGCAGTTTGGAACAAGTAATGAGGGATTTCCATTTATTACAGAATCATTTCAAAATCTTAGCTGGAGAGAAGCTGAAAGTTGTAATTGATGTAATTTCTACTATACGGACCATAAAACATTTCTTCTTAGCGACAATCATCATTATTAGTGGCCGCAATAATGCAATAGCAAACTTTAGACATAGAACTAATATTATAGGGTTCAACGTTGTTTCAAAGCATCAATTTTCCCCTTTATTTGCCTACTTTACTAAACTGAATTAAGAAAAGAAACAAAAAAGTTTATAAAAATAGAAATAATTTTAAAATATATGCAACTTTATAATACTACATTAAAAGCAATAATTTACATACTTCGATATATGTAAAAATTTTCTTTTTGATGTGTAACATTTTTCCTCTCGGTTGCTGGATATTTGTTTGGAGTGATTTCGTGAATAGAGACGGATTTGCGTAACAGGATGTGACGTAAGCGTGCGCTACTTGATTTCACCAATGAGAGTGCGTGGCTGTGTCTTTTCTCTACTCTCGCATGGGGGTCCAACCAAAGCTATATGGCCTTGGTCCAACTCTAGTAGTGATCAAACACTTGATCGCTTGAATCTAAATCCATTAGTCACGATATTGGGGGACATAAGTGCGGCAGAATGAATTTTTCAAAATTGACAGTGTTTTCGGTGGTCGTATACATTTCTTCGAATCAAATGGTTAAAAAAAAGTGTGTGTGCTTATGACAACACGATAGAAGGGATAACTTCAAATTTTGTAATTTCATTTCAGGTATTAGATAGGTGAATAAAAAACAAGGGGATATTATATTAGTATTATCATATAAAATACTTATACATATGTCTGTACACATAAATATATATTTTTTTTTGCTAAATATACATATTTGTTAATTATTTGTATTCTAAGAAAGAAACAATAGGTTTATGGTAAATGAAATAGGTTATAAATACTTTAGATTCAAAATTATTTAAATATCTAAAAAAAGCTCCGTTAAGCGTTGTTCCGTACTTATATCGTGCTTTAATTTGGATCCTTGCTTTCCTTGTTTGAGTTGGGCTAGGAAAAAATGTCCTGATAGGAACAGGACATGGCAGCTTTTTGATGAAGTGACGAAAGGAAGGAATACTGCACTACTCGCAGTCGCTGTGAATAATATAAAACTTATGACATTTATTTCTTTTAGGTCATAAACTGTAGAAGGCGCGATAAACATCTACAAGGGGGCGCGAGCATATCGAAAATAAAAGATTAAAAAAATTATTTACTGGAATGAGGTAAAACAAAATACATTCTGACATAATAAAAATACACATTTACACTAATATAATTTATATATCTGCGATATTAAGTCATAAAAAATTAAAGCTTCTACTTCTATTACGGTTTCTTTTCAAACCAAAATAAGAAAAAATAGAAACCAGACCCATGATCCAAAAAATTTTAGGAAGATAAAAAATTCATCACTGTTATATTATTGTCATCAGCTGTAGGCAGCAAATGTAGTTGCTGCGGTTTGACCTTCGAACTTACTTGTACGGTTAGTTAGTCCCTGCTCTTATGTATTTGTTTTTTCATTTAGCTGCAAATAAACTATTTCTGCTGCGATTTTCCTTGTAAAATAAATTATTTTTTGGAAAAGTACAGAGAGGAAGAAGGACTCCTCTTTTGAAGGATACAAGATTTATTTCTATGAGTTATTCCCAAACATATAAAAAAGCATAATGAAAAACGTTTTACATCATTTTTTGAACATCCATATTGTAATAAATACACTTTTATTCGGAGCTGTCACGCCGAGCACAGAGTGCACGAAATCGGTAATTCTGGCAAAACTGTTTAATGGTTTTCAATAAAACTCTGACACTATCCTCCTGTTTGACAGTCTTAACGTGTGAACTAAAATATACACTGCTGGACAATTGCTAAGGACGGATCACAAATTGCTATGTAGCATAACATTAAGCGAGACATGAGGCCTAGTAGGATAAAATATAATTGCCACACTGTTCAGATATTAGAATAAAGAATATTTACTGTTCTGGAAAGTACAAAAGCTGAAACATCTGAAAAAAAAAAAAAATGTTCATTTGATCTGCGTACGGAGAAATGGAACAATGCATATAAAAGTCAGCAGGCACCTTAAAAGAAAGGTATCAGTACGAGATATGTCTACCGTGGAGTGTGATGCAACATTCACACGTCGTACCATTCTTTGCACAACATTATCCAGCAGCTGTTGAGGCAATTTATCCCATTCCTCTGTGAGTGAACGGATGAGGGGTGTTCTTGTTTGTCGGAGGATACTTTCGACCAGCAACTTGCCTCCCCAAAGCATCCCACACATTTTAAATGGGGTTTAGATCCGAAAAACGTGCTGGCCATGCGAGACGTTGAATACCCTCGCTGTCTAGACAATCCTGAACAGCGAGTGTTCGATGACATGTTGCGTTGTCGTCCATGAAAACAAATTAATCACCGACAGCACCACGGAAAAAGACGAACATAGTAGAACTTCATCAATGTATCGTTGGCCCGTCATAGTCCCATTCGCAACCACATGTAGGCGCGTGCGGCCATTGATCATGATGCCGACCCACACCATGATACTGCATGTCGGATATCGGTCTTTTTCCTGGATATTTTCTGGACGATAAAGTATAACTCTCGCGCCAGATCAGTTGGCGTCTACAATCCGAGGACAGACTGAACCTACACTCATCTGAGAATAGTACGCATGCCCAGTCCTGTTGTCAATTGTGATGCTCACGACACCATTGCAAACGGGCAGTACGGTGCTGTCTGGTCAATGGGACACACAAAACAGGTCTGAGTGCGTATAGTCCTCCTCTCTTCAAACGTCTGGCAACAGTTTTCGGGAGATCTGCTTTCCTGAGGCAGCAAGAAACTGATTTGCCACCTGCTGAGTTGTGGTGCGCCTGTTCCTTTTTGCTGATAGGACGACATATCTGTCTTCTGCAGGCGTCGTACTTTTAACACGACCTCCCCGTGCCGTCTACTACACATTCCAGTAGTTTTAAATGACTTCCACAGCCGTGAAACAACGCTGTGAGCGATGTCGAACACCCTGGCAACATCTGTTATTTTTCGCCCTTCTTCGATCCTTTCAATAATTCGGTCACCCATAAAATCATCTATGTGATGTCGGGAAGACATGCCAAAAATTTTAAGTTCGTCTATTAATTCTTTCCAGTAAAACTTTGACTTGAAACAACAACTGTCCACACGCGTCATAACCTTTAAAGCTCTTATGAACGCTATCACGTGATGAACAGACGTGGAAAAAATTTGCATACTCATACTTCTTCTTACTAATATCCCGCATTTATTCTAATTTTCCACATTTTGCTTCCTTTCATTTTGTGGTTGCTATGGATGATAGTGTTATCCGTCCTTAGCCAGCAACGTATTTGTCACATATCTCCCTCTTTTTTGGGAGTGACAAACGTTTTTTATAATCTTTAGGTACTTGTTTTGACTGAGTTCCCGGTGTGATAACTTTTTTTCCGAAATATTTTCTGTGCTCTTGAAAGTAGATGAGCATATTTTCTATTAATTAAATTATTCACTGGAATTACGATTTTTATTGTGTACTATAAAAATAATTTAAAAAAAAAAAGATTTGGGTGGCTCAATAACCCCACTCGACCATTAGTAAGTGCGTGCCTGCTCAGGTTTAAAACATGTTGAAGTCTTCACTTTATATATTAAAAATAATACAATTATTTCTCAAATTTTATATTATTGTTCATTATTCAACATCACAATTCTAAATGCTAATTCTGTGAGGCTTAAAATTACATTTCGCATAAAACTAATTATAATTTGAGCAATGATTTAAAAAATCATTTACATTTTGTAAACATTGTCGCGCACTTGGCTTTTACTCTCCTTACAATTCAGCAATTATATCAATAATGTTTTATTTTCTTATGAATGAACTCGTGCAAAAAGCGGGTACTTCAGCCGGTGTACTTTTAATGTAGAGTGCTGCACAGAGTATTTTATAACTAATTAATTAATGCTAAATTAAGAACAAGTTTAATAAAGCGACTTCCATCGGCTTGTCTTACAGAGCAAATTTTTCAAAGGAATGCTTATGATTAGAAATTGACCCACTGAGTTATTTCTAAAAAAAAAAAAGCTGATATCTGTATTTTGTCTTCTAAGCAGCCACCGCATTTTGCAATATGCAATTTAAAATTAGAAAGGAAAAATAACATAATAATTATCCTATCACTTAATATTTTTTTTTTTTTTTTGCTTAAAAGCAACATATACAAAAAACTTATGTCATGAATTTGTACGGTATATAATTAAGATTATTGCTTTAGCATAAAAAAAGTGCATTATTATTGCATTCAGTACATTATTAATGTATAAGGGGGCGCGATAAAAATTGTGATTGATAAGGGGGCGCCAGTATTGAAAGTTTGAGAAGCACAGGTCATAGAAAAATATTTCCACATTTATATTAATTTTTTTATAATTCTCACTGAAAATATTTTCAGATGAAAGTTATGTATTAATACTTTAGAATTTCTAATATTTTACCAGAAAAAGGGACAAATATCGCTCATGAAAGGCTCATAAGAATATAAGAAACATCTAAGAAAAAACTGAATCAATGTAAAATAATTTCAATAAGATAAAAATTAAATTCTGTTTATATTTAATCTTTATAAAACTGTTCTTGCATAGAAAATCATGTTTTTAGAAGATGTATTCAAGCAAAGAAATCCAGTTTTGATGCATGTTAATTAACAAAAAAAAAAACCTACAAAAGTGCATTGAAATATCTATATATATAAAGGAGAAAACCAACTCATTCACTCACTGTCTCACTGACTAATCACGATATCTCCTGAACTATTAAACCTACAGATTTGAAATTTGGTAAGTAGGTTCCCTCCATGAAGTAAACATCAGATAAGTACGGATTTTGCAAAGATCGAACCCCAAGGGGCATTGCGGGGGTTTTAGGGGTGTTATAGATAATTATTTCCATTATTAAACTATTACATGTACATTCTTGAAACTTGGTACACAGATTTCTTTCATAAATCTAAAGATACCCAACATAATGATTTTTACGAAAATCGACCTCAAAGGGGCATTGAGGGCGCTTAAGAAGCGTTATGCATAATTATTTCCATTTTTAAACTATTAGACGTGCAGTCTTGAAATTTGGTATAAGCATATTCCTTTCATAGAGTAGAGATCCACTACAAAATGGGTTTTGTCAAAATCAACCTCCAAGTGGCGTTGTGGAGAATTAAGGGGCGTTATAGTTAATTATCTCCTTTTTCAAACTATCAGACGTAAAACCTTGAAATTCAGTAAGCAGATTCCATTCATTCTGTAGAGATCTGCTAAAATCGCTTCCTAAGTGGCGTTGCGGGGGCTTAAGGAGCGTTATAGATAATTATTTCCATTTTTAAAGTATTAGACGTGCAGTCTTGAAATTTGGTAAGTGGATTCCTTTTATGATGTAAAGATCCACTACAAAATAGTTTTGGGGGAAATTAATCCTCAAGGGTCACTGAGGGGGATTAAGGGGCGTAATACATACATATTTCCGCTTTTTAACTTATAGGTCCACCTGTTTGAAAATTAGATAGTATGTTCCGTTCATGGAATAGAGTTCCTTTTACAGTTTTACGAAAATGGACCCCCAAAGGAGTGGGGTCGCGAGGGATTAAGGCGTGTTATAGAAAAATTCCTGTTTTTGAATTTAATCTATTTACTTGAAATTTGTTGAGCACGTTTCCTTAGTTGAATAGAGTTTCACTAAGAATAGATTTTACGGAAATCAACTCCAGGGGGGAGCGGGAAGAGTTATTGGGGCGTATTGACAGACAAAATTCCCGTTTTCGAACTGCTATAATAATAAAATTTGGTTTGCATGCTTCTTTTGTTGAATTGGAATCCCCTAAGTATGCTCTCAACGAGGTATTGATGATAAAAATTTCGTTTTTGCTGTGTTAGATTTAGACTTGAAATTTAGCACGTATATTTATTTTATGGAGTAGAGTACCAATGAAATTTGCTTTGGTGGAAATCAACTTGATTATTTGGTTAAGTTAAGTGAGCGCAAAAAATCTTTCTACTTCTATTTTAGTTACAAATATAAATTAGATATTATAATTTATGTCCTTTTTACATCAAGAGGCGAGAGTTACAGCTACAAATTTATTTTTCAATACAGTCGAATTCTTAATGCTAGATATCATTAATTCAAATATATGTAAACAGTATGCACTTATACAACATCGTTAAATACCCAGTGAAGCTGGATGTGTAACAGCTAGTATATATATATATATATATATATATATATATATATATATATATATATATATATATATATATAGACAAAAGTCTTAAAATTAGCTGATGTAAAATGGAAAATTTACAAAAAAATTTTTAAACTAGATTTCATTAAGCAGAACATTATTTTTATTGCCACCTTTGTAAAGGAAATCAAATAATAAACATATGTTTTGATTTTAACTTAATGTGATAAAAATATTTGTACATTTTTGTAAGTCTTAAGAAAAAATACAAAGTATATCAAAAGTAAAATCATAATTACCATTTGCAGTTTTAAAAAAAATGAAGAAAAATTGAAGAAATTGTATGTGTGTGTTTGCTGATTTGAAATTGCGTAAATTATCTCTCTTCAAAAAAGAGTAGTTTCTAAAGAGTTATTTCAACCCTCTTTTTATTAGCCATTGGGCAGGTCATAAAATAAAGAATGTGTTTCTTTTAGGGGGCTTTGCAGAGGGAACCCTTCCAGGGAACATTTTCCCACGGTGATATATTTACCATTAAAATGGACTCTACTTGCTTTGGGAATAATACAAATATTTTCACTGATTTTCTAAAAACTTTGTTAACGAGAAACAATTTACTATACGAGTAATTGTCTTACGCCAGTCTAATGTTTAAATATATAATTAAATACAGATAAATTTTTCAATACATATGTATAAAAAAAAAGAAAAAATATTTTTTTAGTATAACATTTAATTTTTAATTTTTTAATGTAATATTTATTATAATTTTTAACATTTTATTTTCTATATGCTCGCGCCCACCTCGAAGGTTTATCGCACCCCGCTAGGGTGGCGTGCCCCACAGTTTGAGAAACACTGGTTTAAAGAATGAGGGATAGAGGTACATAATCCTCTTGTGTTTAGCGAACATGACTTTACTGCTGCAAAAAATACTGACATTGATGTTATTGGCGATGCAACTGAGATTAATAGTGCTAATCCTCAGACCTTGGCAGTAGAAAACCAACATATAAACCCTCCAGAAAAACCAGAACGTATGGAAAATGATAATTCCGATCCACCAAAGAAGCCCGTTATTGTTTTTTTATTTCAAACCTTAGCCTTAAACAACACAATGTGAGAAAAAAAGAAAAAGGAAAAAAGTGAGCTCAATCATTCTTAAAAGCACACCTATCAAAAAAATGTAAGAAGAAACGGAAAAGCCGAAGGAAAAACAGGAAACTTTCACAAAACATAGAAGATAAGCTCGTGAAACTGAGAAGGGAGTACAAAAACTCAAATTAAGTTCCTGTAAGCCTAAGTCTATAAAATCTCGGCCAAACAATTGCATCAACTTCAAAGGATGGTGTTATTAGATGTCCTGCTTGTGAAGAAGAATATTGTGACCCTTCAGCAGAAGAATGATCCAGTGCTGTAAATGCTAATAGTGGTGGCAAGAAGAATGTTCCAATTACGAAAATGACATTTTTATTTGTGACTATTGCTCACTGCACAACTTAACACTTCAACACTACATCGCAATGCATTACGCTTAATTTGATGCTTTGTAAGATGTAAAAACACAATTATCATTTGTTAAACCATGTAACATATTCAAAAGATAAAATATGTTAAACTTTTTTCAGCGTTGTCATCTTGTTCCGGTACTGGAGCAAGATGACAATTTGTTAAAGTTCTGAAAAAAAAAATAAAATTCTACTTTGTTTTTTTTATTTGAAAAATTAAATGGTAATGTATTTAATACTACAAAATCCCAAAAAATAAATTAATAAGCAACAAAAACTGTTAACATAATTATCTTACCCCCCGCTCTCCCCTACTGCCTTCTTTAGAACATTATTTAAGCCTTCATTGCTCTGATTCTAATTAAAGCGCTTATTGGGTGTAAGTATCAATAAACTTAACCAATGTGTAACTATAGTTAGACTTTTACTTCCAAAGAACCACCTTCTTTAAATAACTTCATATTTTACTGTAGAAACTTCTCAAAAAAGCATTAGTTTGATGTAAATCACAAATTGTCACTAAAGAGCGACTTTTATTTTTAAAGTATACCGCATTCGATTGCATTTATTTTATAACCGACACCAATTGCAGAGCTGATTGGATAACATATGCATTTAATTTAACTAGTGAAACCCTAGAGTATCTTACATTTGTAAATTACCACCGTCTTTAGTACACTGATTAAATTCTATTGCTCAGATTTAAATGTAACCTCTGTGATTGGATGAAAGTCTCAGTAATATCAACCAATGTAACTATAGTTAACCCTTTCCTTTAAACGCACCGCCTTCTTTAGTGTTAAGATACAGATCCAAATTCTCATTGGATGTAAGACACAATTGTTTTAACCAATTTTGTTATGATTGACTTTTATTTTTTAATGTACCGCCTTCTTTACATCATTAATTAAATTTTATTGGTCTGTTCTATTGAAAACGCTGTTTGGAGATACAGAGCACAATTCATTTAACCAATGTAACCATATAGTCTGACTTTCAAAGTTTAAGTACCACCTTATTTTGAGAAGTTACTAATTCATTTTTCATATTCTAATGAATGTGACCAGTGGATGCTCGTCATAACCGTTTTTCTAATGTTGCTGTTTTTCACCTGAATTTATTTACTTCATGAATCAACCGATTGCAGTGATGGGCAATTTTATGTGTTTTAATGATGACAATGGTTCTCACACTTTCAATATTTGTGATCTAATTTTCAATTATTATTTTCACCACCCACCCATACATTAAAAATGTATAGAATACAAAAAAGCTGTTCTTTGACGATAAAGCTACAATACAATCTTTATTGTAAACCTTAAAAATTATCAAGATAAGTAACAAATTTTGTTTATGTACTTTTAAGTAATTGATATTTTAAGTAAATTACTCTAAGCACATTACATTTGTCAGTCGCTTGACGTTGGATTAAAATGATGAGATCCTTCGCCAAAAGCCCCCTAGTATCTGAATAGTGGGAGATAAATATTCACTCACTCACTTAAGCATTTCGTTACTTTTTCCTATTTACATTTATAAGTGTA
Organism: Trichonephila clavipes; assembly: GCA_019973935.1. Taxonomy (NCBI): domain Eukaryota; kingdom Metazoa; phylum Arthropoda; class Arachnida; order Araneae; family Nephilidae; genus Trichonephila; species Trichonephila clavipes. The sequence goes on from BMAU01002487.1 coordinate 22,481, forward strand.
TTATATCAATGTGAATGTGTATTTATTTTTTTATAAGGTGTGAATTCATTTTGCTTTAAATCATTTTAAAAATCTCATTAATTAAAAATCTTTTATTTTCCATATTTTGATAACCTTACGCCTCCCATATAGGGTATCACACTTCTCTAGGGGCGCGCCCACAGATTAAGAAACGCTGGTGTAATCGCTAAAAACTTTTTTTTTTATTTATACTAGGCTACCATTGGAACTTTACCATTGCTTACTCAGTGCATTCCCCGAAAGCTGGTATCTCTTTTTAGTGCAGCAGCCTTTTGGCGGATACTAATCTCCTCAAGTATTTTTGACTTTCAGATTCCTCCCCAAAGGTGATGATGAGAATCTGTACTAGAATTTAATTTTACCGAGAGCACCCAAACCAAACAGACAATATAGGGATCTTTTACATTGCTGTATAATCATACGACGTGGTCGCTGTCGATTTTCTGCATCATAAAAATTCTCCGACTTGGGCCGAGATCGAAGCCGCAACCGTGGATGCAGAAGACCAACGACAAACCAACAACACCACACAGCTGACTTCGTTAAGAACTAAAATAAATAAATTGCTAACGAACTTCCAGATTATAAACTAATGACCACGGGTTTAGATGATTCTTTAAAAAAAAATTATAGCCTCAAGTAAGCATATAAGTAAAAAAAATTGTACAAAAAATACTTTAAAAACATACACTATATATTGTTCACAGGAAAAAGGAAACATATAAAACTCAAAGAGAGGAGAAGAGTATAGTAAAAAATAAAGAACTTTCAAATTGAAAAAATTCCTTTCAGGTTAACAATGACGCAGTCTGATTTAAAAAGAAATAGTTGAAAAAATATAGAATTCGATCGCGAAGATAAATCGTGAAGATTCCATACCGATAAAATTGAACTTATTACATGTGTATGCATATAGAAAATTAATACGATAGACAAGTTCTTAAAAAAAATTCATGACCTTATAAATTTCAAAACTATTTTATAAAATAAATAATTGTTACATTATAAATAGTGTTCCTGTAAATAGGTATATATGTAAAATGATATCCTCAAAAGGAACTTTAATAGATACGATGCCTTAATAAAATGAAAAGCATCCTTCAGATCAGGGATCTTCAAACTGGGCTCCACGGAGCCCTGAAGCTCCATACGTCATAATAAAAAACTGAAACGAAAATTATAAATGCATATGCAGAATGAATATATAACAAATTAGTTACAACTACAAGTATCTAAAACCCAACCCAGAGTCTTTAAATCTAAAAACTTTATTTATGTATATTATAACTATATTTTGTAATCAAGGTTAAGCATTAAGTTTTGGATGAAATAACTTTGTTATTGATATATTCAATTTATGAGAGCTAAGAAGTTGTTAATATCTTTATTTACATGCAATGTATAAATAGAGTTAAAACAAAACGGCGATTAAAATATAATGAACGAAAGCTCTTTTCTTTTTGTTAAGATGATACGGGAAACATTAAATGCGCTTGATACTAAAATCCTTTTTAAAAACTGTTTTCCATCAATTTTATTGACCAAATTATCGTTTTCTGTGCTTTTGCTTTTGGCTCCTTTTACTTATGTAATTTTGTTAACGTTATTAAGAGGTATTTTTCATAAAAATATTCATTATTGTATTTTTGCAAAATAATTGGTTTTATCATAGTACATACATATACCAGGTACACTAAAAATTCGTTTTAACTTTAAACATTCTTTAAAAAAAATAGATAAAATTATGATAAAGAAGAGCGGTTTGCAAGAAAAGGCTCACAAGTTAGTCGATTTTTTTAACAGTAAAAATATATTTAGTTAAAAATGTCACTGGTAGAGGACGCTGACATGCGAGATATTCAGTATAATTATGTTAATTAATCTAGCAATAAATAAAATAATACACGAGGATTTGTCCTTCTTTTTAACACGTTTTTATAAGTTTCACTTCCATGTAATGGAATCTTTGAACTTGATTTTTACCGACTTTAAAAGGACAGATGAATTCCAAATTTGGCACACTTGTCAAGGACCGATGGCAGTACAATAATTTCATGATTTTGTGTCATTGTCCTGATCAGGATCCTCAAAATAAGACTAATAAGGATTCCGAGGTTTGGCGACTAATTCGTTATACCGTTTCCAGATTTGGTGACTAATTGCATAAATCATTTTCGGATTTGGTGACTAATTCCATATGCCATTTCCAGATTTGGCGACTAATTCTCAATTTAGAGACAAAAAGATTAAGGAGCATCCCAAAGACCTTAAAAAGCTTGTGGTTAATACAAAAAAAAGAAAAAAAAGTGTTCTTTATATTCTTTCTTACCATAATATAAGTCTAGTTTTTCTGATAATGAAAATAAAACAAAAGATTCATGCGTTTGAATACAAATAATTTATGTTCCATATGTTAAATATATATATTTTTTATAAAACAATACGTTTAGAAGTGATGATACAAATTAACACTATAGCAATACGTTTAAAAGGTGATAATGCGATTGACATTTAATATTTCTTCTTCTCACATTTTTATTAGTTAGACCTGTATCTATAGAGATAGAATATTTGAAATATAACGATATGGGACTCATCCGAGGGTCCTTGAATGGAGAGAAAAAATACCCTTCGGACCCATTAATTAATATCCATAGCAAGATTAATTCCAGCAGCCACATAATTCCAGCTTCAAATATTAAACTCAAGGATAAATTCAACAAAGAATAAATGATTTTTTTTAAAAACTGAAAAAAACAGGTTTTTATTGTACATTGAGCTAAAAAATTAAAAATAAATTATAGTTTTTTTAAAAAAAAAAAAACTAAAAAACACGCTTTTATAGTGCATAGAACTACAAAGTAAAAACACAATTCTTAAGAAGACTTAGTACCCTTTGAGCAACTTTCTTTATTTATGTATTTAAAAGTTATATTTTAGCATTTTATACAATGTTTCTAGTCAAGAAAATGATACGAGAGGAAATTTTTCACATATTATTCACACAATTTTAAAATTTTAAATTCATTGAAGAGAATTTGGACAATTTTAAAATCCTACTCCTTTTGTAAAAATTAATTTTTTGACCTGAATTTTTTTTATAATATTCTTATGGATGTTCTAAACAACTTTAGGGATCGATTTTACAATAACGTCATACGTTTTTGAGAAAAAAAAATATATACACATGTTGATATACAGTTTAAAAATATACGAAAAAGCCAACATGTTTACATTTTTTTAAAGTATTCAGTTTATGGCAAAACGGATCCCTCATTTCATTACATGCTTTATTTTTAACACGCAGGAAAAAAATGAAAGTTATCGGTAAATAATTGTCGAAGGAGTAGCATTTTAAATGCACTAAAGTTTCGAAAAACACAAATTGAGAAAAACCACTTTAAAGTTTATAATTCTAAAAAAATAATTATTATAAGCTTAATTAAACTTAAAATACCACTTTAAGATATTAGTTATACACTTTTCTTTAAAATAATTGCATTTTCATATTTTTTCAACCCGCACATTTTTATAAATGATCAACTTTTAGACAGTACTAATTGCACAAGAAAATTCAAGAAAAACGTTAAAAAATTTTTTTCTGTCGCGACAGAAATTTTAGCTGTTTTTCTTTTTATAATATTAAAGTATTACATTTGTAAGAAAAATAGATCAGGAATAAGAATAGAAATTATAAAATTATTAATATAAAATGCCTTAATTTAAAAATTTTGCATGCACACATTTCTCAAAGAAAAAAAATAATTGTATGTATTGCCTCGGAAATATTCTGCTTTCAATATTACACATTCTTTTTTTAATGTTATTATTTCTCTTTATAAAATAGATTTTTTTTTATCAAAACGCTTTTTTTAGCTTTTTTTTCTAAAAAGGGGGCGTGGCTAAATTGCCTAATTTGTTTTCAAATGAAGTTTTATTCAACTTCTAACTTTCTGACATGCACAAGTGATATATCAATCGAAAGATAAAAATGCAAAGTATGAGATTAAATGAAAATAAAAAAAAACGATAGGTCTGTGATTTTTGGGGTTCCAAGTCCTCTTAAGAAAATAATAAAATGACTAACGTGAAAACTAAAGTTATTGTGGTAAAAACGTGGGGTACTTTGTACTCCTTTTTTACATTAACTCAGCATTTCGGAATAAACCTAGTAAGAAATTATAACAATTTATATAGAGCGTTTTACACTTTTATCCCAATGACATTAATTTTCTCGTTAATCATTTTATTCTTATATTAAGATTTATTTTTTCACTTTTTCGTTCGATTCAATATTAAAGCGTGTTTTATTAGTTTTTTTTAACTATATTTTATTCTTAATGTTATCATTACCTGAACGAGCGTTGTTCTTGAAGCTGTGCTATTTCAACCAAGAATCAGCAGTTGTGCTGCGAAATCTTTTCTCTGCGAAAGGAATGAAGACCAAGTATGGTCCTACAATATATACTGGAATAATGAAGCTTGTCAAATGGTTTGAAGAAAGTGACACTTTGGTGGATCGTCCCCAATGTGGAATACCCGAGTTGGTGGAGGGCCGAATTATTTGATGTATCTTCCGTGGGATATTGTATCTCTATCCCTGAAAACTGCAGGAGCTGAAATCGGGAGACAAAACTGTGAAAACATCATTTGTGTGACGGCTATAGTAATATAGCGGCTCTCAGTGGTTGCTCAGAATTTTCTGGAATGATTATTTGCACTTCACTCTCCATAGAGATGTCAACACTCAGAACACTTGGATGTGGGTGTCGTCTAACCTCTTGAATACACGATAAAGTCATTGCATCCCGCCAAGTTGGAGGGGCCTCACCTTATCTAGAATGGTCGGACCATTTTTCTTTCAAGAACCGTGTCCTAAATCAGACTGGAAAACGTGTACAGTACTTGATGTGGTTCATCGCACTCTTTTGCATGAAACAGTCGTGCACGAAAATAAATCAAAATGTGTGTCATCTGTAATAATGTTTTCTGCGAGATGGCACACCACCACACTAGGTCATTAGTGAAGACAGTGTAGACGGTCGAGGTTGTAAGATTTCATGGCCCCACGAACATTCGACCTCACTGAGGTCGAATCTGACTGGAAGATATTTGAAATCAATTCTGTACCATTCATTCTCTTCAACATTGGCAAAAAACTCAAAGATTATATTTCCACAATTCATTCTGACATGCTGCATTTAGCTGGCGTTATGAGTCGCCTTAGTTGTGTCTAGTAATGATCTAGAGACCATGTTAAACAACTGTTACTAAAAGAATAAATGGAGAGAGCATACCATTATCCAGTTCATTGAGTTTTGGGTCGTCAGCGTCCTCTACCGGGGACATTTTGACTAAAAACTTTTTGCTACTAAAAAAAGTCCAACTTCTTTACGAATCATAATTTATTATCATAAAATCTTCCTTTTTTATGATTTTTTTAAAAATTTAAACGTACATTTGGCGCATCCTGTATGTGTGTGTGGTTACTAGTGTACGGAGAATGCGTGGAAATTATTACATCAGTGGGACAAGAAGTCAGAGTGGACGGAAAATCCAATAAGATGACCCATTAGAGCCATGTACCGTACGAAAGATGTATATCTACAGCGTGATATTAAGGGTCAGAAAAGAATATAACGTTCGCATGTGTTGTGCGCAAAACATTCCTGAGGAAACTATTATCCTGTGTATGTATCGGTTTAAATGACATCGACTTTCCAACAGGAAATCCTGTAGAATGGAATTTCAAAAAATTAAGTAATCCTTTTTATAGATATTTTATGTCCTTTTTTTGAACATTTTATTGGTTTTATTTGAATTGTTTTTTTAAGACTTGGTACCCATTGAACTACTTTCTTTCTTTATGTATTTAAAAAAATTATATTTTAACAATTTAAATAATGTTTATATTCAATAAAATGATACGAAATGAAATTCTTCACATATTAATCACACAATTTTAAAAATATTAATTTTTTGAAGAAATCTTGAAAAATGTTAAAATACTCCTACTCCTTTTTGTAATTATTAATTTTTTGACACAGATTGCTTTTTAAAATGCTTATGGATGTTATAAACAACTTTAGGGATCGATTTTAAAATAACTTTATTCGTTTTTGAGGGAAAAAAATAAAATGTTTATATGCATTCCAAAAATCAACGAAAAAAAGCCAATATCTCTTACATTTAATTAAAAAAAATATTCAGTTTACAGCAAAATGGATCCCTAATTTTGTTACATGCTTCTTATGCAACACACAGGAAAATAAGGAAAGTGATTGGTAAATAATTAGGGAAGGAGTAGCATTTGGAATGCACTAATGTTTTGAAAAACACAAACTGAGAAAAACCAGTTTAAAGTTTATAATTCTGAAAAAAAAACTTTAATAAGCTTAAATAAAATTAAAATACTACTTTAAGGTATTAGTTATATATTTTTCTTTAAAATAATTGCAGTTTTTCGTATTTTTTCATCTCATACATTTTTATAAATGATCAATTTTAAGAAGGTATTAATTGCACAAGAAAATTCAAGAAAAATGTTAATTTTTTTTTCTGTTACGACAGAAAGCTTAGATTTTTTTCTTCTCATTATTGAAGTATTACATTTGTTAGAAAAATATATCACGAATATGAACTGAAATTATAAAATTATTAATTTTAAATGCCTTAATTCAAAAATTTTACATGCACACATTTCATAAAGAAGAAAAATTACATTTTCGTATTGCCTCGGAAATATTGTGCTTTATATATTACACATTATTTTTTTTATAGTTATTATTTCTTTTTATGAAATAGAGTTTTTATCATAACGCTTTTTTCTGCTCTTTTTTCTAAAAAGGGGGCGTGGCCGAATTGAATAATTTGTTTTCAAAGAAGTTTTATTCAACTTCTAACTTTACACCGTGCGCAAATTACATATCAATCGAAAGATAATAATGTAAAGAATAATATTAAATAAAAATATAAAAAACGATAGGTCGATCATTTTTGGGATACCAAGTCTTGTTAAATACTTTTATCCATTAAAGCCGCTGTACTTAAACTAGAATGACTTTAAGGTACAAAGTGCAATACGTGCTGTACTTTATTAAGAAAACGGGTTTAGTTAGATATATATACTGCACCATTATTTTTATTCCATAACTAGTTGTGAATCATAACTTTAAAAATAAGTATGAAATTACTTATGTAAAAGAAGTATAAGTTTGTGATAGATATCCCTAAACCGCAATGTTTATTATTTACAAAGACAAAAATAGAATGTATCAAAATTTATTTTACATTCCATATTTCTTTTATGCAGAAAACTTATTGAACCAAAAGTAAATTTGGATGATCACTGTTGCATATAGTGTTAATTAGAACAGTTCACTTTTAATATACGATTCCATTTTCAAGAAAAAGAAACAAGAAAAACTGGGCAGTAAAAGGCAAGCACTTCTATTTTATTTAGTAATTTGTTGTGAATAGAAAGGAAGATCTAAATATGGAATGCTATAACTTCTTAGCTTAATTCAGCCGAGTTTATATTTAGTCATTTTCAAAAGATATACAGCTTTATGTATGCTTAAATGTTCTTTTATTACATTACCTTTAAAATACTTTCCACTTAAAATATGGTTTAACATAAACTATATGCCTTCTAGTATTTAAATATAGTGTCAAATAGATAAATTACTGTTTTAGAATTGTATATTCCAATTTTCGGTTATGATTCATTTAATGCTTGAAATATGTGGTAAATTTAATATTCCAAATGTATCTATCATGTGGAATAATTTTGTTGGTTATGTGAGAAACGTACAAGGATTAAGACTACTGTATCATTTTCATTTAACTTATTGTTTTAAACTTTAATTATCAATTGCTTATATACTACTACTTGTTTCAATCAATTACTTGATCTAGAAATACTTTCAATTTAATTTTACTGATTTTTAGTTGCATTATATTGTCATTTACTAATATAACTGCTCTTAAATAATTTTAACTCTTCAATAAATGTATATTTAAAAAAAGGAAATTTTTAAAACGGAGTTAAAATAAAAATAATGTTTGTTTTTATGATATATGCTGTTATTTACTTGTATGCTTTCAAATTAATGCATATGACAAAGTAATTTCGATTTCTGGCAAACATTCATTTACTTAAACTTAGCTTGCAGATTAATTTTAAACTCTTAATTTCTTTGAAATTGGTATTACTTTAACTATCATGACAAGCTCTATCTTTTCAGTATTTAACTCCCACAATCAAGATAGGGGTTAAAAACCTCAGAAGAGATTAAGTTATTTCGTACTTTCCCAGCAGAGAAAAACGTAACTGTATTTTTCCCAGTCAACTTCACTTTTAAGACGCATTGTCATTACATACTTTGACTGCTGAAATAGCAAGGCTTTTTTTTTGTGAAAAGTTTATTTGGTTATGCGCAACAATTTTGTGTCTTATTAAATATAGAAAATCAAAACTTCATTTTTTAATTTTTTTTATTCTATAGAAAAGGTAAAAATGCTGTTCAAATAAGAAAAATATCCATTGATAGAAGTAAAAAAAACTAGTTTACAAAATTTCGTTCTGCCAATTTTAGTATCAAAGAAGTACCACGTTCTAGAAGGTCAGTTGAATTTGATGAGAACAAAATTACAATATTTATTAATGAAAACCGTCAAATAACTGTTCGCAAAATCTCGGAGGGATTGTTTATGGAATTCGAACGTCCACGGTCACATGGAATGCCATAGCTTAATTTCAAAGCTTGGCATATGTGTTCCGCACAGTGGTGTAACGTACACCCCCGCAACTCCCACACTGCAGGAGAGCAAGGTTTCTATGGGGCCCAAAGCTAGACTGACGCCATTAACGTAGAATTTCACAAAAGTAGCTTTACATTTTTTTTAATCCAATTTTTAAGCGATTTTAAAATTGGCGATTTAACATCATTCAAAATCAAAACTTTAATCGCTTATTAGATATCTTAGATCCAATAACCAAATAAAAAAAAAACATTTAAATTTGCTATAATCCTCGCGACGAAAGAGATACTTTTCTTTAGTGGGTTTTCTTTTCAAACATAAATTACTAACAGATAAAAAGAAAGTCAGACGGAAAATTGGATAAAATGCTAGAAAAATAAAAAAAAATCATTAATTTTTTATTTAGTATAGCTGGTATTCCCGTTCTTTGCACAGGTGAACTGAAAAATTAAACAACACAGATTGAAGGAAAAATAAGTTTTTAATGAGTTAATTTTATGTGTATTGCAATTAAACAAAAAAAGCATTTTGCATATCTTGGCTGAACAAAAAAAAAGAAAGAAAAAACACCTTCGTTAAATTTTAAGTATGTAGATCTAATATAGCTGATAAAAAGGATTTTTTTTTATTTATAATTCCCCGTAACATTCTTGAAGGTCGATTTTTGAAAATACCATCCTAAGCTCATCTCTGCTCAGCAAAAGTAACCCATTGTGAAACGTTTTGTCTAATGAACGCTTCAAATAGTGTAAACAGTTCGTATATGAAAGTGTAATACATTAATATTACTTTCTGTTGTATTTCTTTTATTTTAAAATTGTAATATTCGCAAGCAACGCCGTTTCTTAAATTATAATGGCGATTCAATGAAAATGATAGCGAAAAGTTAACGATAGAGTCAAGTTGGCAAATGCCTAACTATTTTCGTAGCTCGAGCTTTATTAGAGCTTTGTAGACCCGCCGTGTAGGGGAGAAATGCACGTTAATACTTTATCCAACCACATTATGATTTACTGCTGTTTTTTTCATACGATATTTTTTTGGGGTCAGTACATTTACAAATTAAGGGATATACATAAACAGAATACTCCACTTTGGAAAATTTAATCCGTTAGAGCTAATAAATTAATTAAAGATATTCCACTTTAAAATTAATTATATACACCGTTCACTTAAAATAAGTAGTCAAATCATTTTCCAAGGTCTTCACTAACATAGAAAAACATAAGATACTGAAATTTTGACAAAAACTATTTTTTCGGGACAAAAATAGTAATCTTTGCAATCCGCTGAAAACGCCGTCAGCTGAAAACGCAATATCTGCTACAAAACTATTCGGTTTCCCCGCTAAAATACTCATCATAGAACCCGTGCTGCCATATATCTTGGAAGAGTGGATTTCAAAGAATATTCCTGCTAAGTATTGGTAGAATATTCCTTCTAAGTTGGTGTGGTGTCGTAGTTAGGAGAAGTCGGTGCCAGCTCAGGTGTCATCCACGTCACTTGACAATGGTTCAAAATTACGTGATCCGTTGCCAAAAGCCCTTGTGTAGCTGAGCCCAGTGCGATGTTAATATTCACTCACTCACACAGTCCAAAAATACAGTACAGTAGATATAATTATTTTTATACTTAAAAACGCAATATCTGCGTATTCAATTCAAATTATAGCGTTATAATTTACTACTAACCACAAACAAATTTTGAAAATTTGTCCAAATGATGCAGTTGGAAATGGAAAGTTTATTTACTCTAAGTACCAGAACCGATAAAAGCATTTATTTTGAAAAAAGATCAATTTCTTACTACCAAATGTGCATAATAAAATCATAAACAAAATAAAATAAAGAGATATTTATAACAACCTCTCCCTTCAAAACTTAGTTTTATTCTGAAATAAAAAAATAGGCATTATTCTGATCACAGGAATTAATTAGAAGCGATTCCCTTGCGTAGCCAAAACATAAAGAGTTTTTCAAAAACAAAATATACATATATGCTGTGTTGGGCTTTTTTGCAGCCCAAGCCTGATTTGCTTGCAGAGGCCAGAATTTTTTCCTTCTTACTTGACAAATATCGTTATATTTTGGACACTTTTTACAAATTTTTATAAATTATAGCCTATGCTATAAATTATAGCCTAGGTGTTATTCTGATGTATAATCTATATTACTGTTAAGTTTCCTTAAAATCCATTCAGTTGTTTTTCCGTGAAAGATCCGCAAACATCCTCACAAACTTTCACATTAATAATATATATTACATACTTCATGTCAACGGTAGGGAGAAAAAAAAGACATGTTACTTTTTTCTGAAGCAGCAAAGTAACTTATTGGCGTCTTTAGCTCCCCCCATGTATTTTATTTTCATTTAGCGAACTCGTAAATAGCGTACATCTGTTATGCCTTTTTCAAGAAAAATAGTATTGTGTTACTTGAAAACGCTTAGAGAACATTTTAAATGATTTCATGGTCTAGATTTATGATTTAGAAACCCATATGCCCACAGAAATTTCCGTAGATTTATGAGTATTCAATCAAATAAAGCATAATGAGAAAAGTTTCACAATTTTTTTTTTAGAACATATATATTTTTATATTCAATGCACTTCAATATAAGGAGTGTTCCTTCGCTGTTAAAGCATTTTGATCTCACTTTTCTCTCTTGTAATATTAGACCTGTTTTTTGTAAACGGAATTAATTATTCTGGTTCTTATATTGTTATTTTGTTAATAAGACAAGAAGAAACGTGGCCCTAAAATGAGTGGAGTTAAAAAAAACTGAGTGGTTCTCAAAAACGAAAAATTCGAAAGAAAACGGAGTATAATATTAACAGCAAATATGTAAAGTTGGATAACTTTTTAATATCCGCAAGTTCATCATCTTGTGCGTGTACTAGTAGTAGTAATGCCAGGGAACTTGATGAACAAATCCTGGAAGTGAAAATTAATCCACAAGAAAAAAGCCCAGTTTCGGGCACTTCAACTAATAAGGATATACTCTATATAAAGAAAATGAGTCGGAAAATGAAAGCGAAGAAACAAAATTGATTAGAAATGATTTTTCGCATTATGTAGGTACGCCCACAGATGTAAATTTAAGGGAACAAATTTTAAAATTAGGCCCATACCAACCAGAAGGTAATTACCAAAAAGATGCCAAAGGAGAATCAGCTTTTCATCATCTTATTATAGTTTTATATCCAAGGCAGGACAAAAGATCGAAAGGAAATGGGTGTGCTATTCAACACTTCATGTTGATTACTGTCAGGAATGTTGGCTTTTCGCTGATAGAACAAATATGTATTTTAAAGAAGCTTGGTGTAAAGGTGTGAATGACTGGCAAGGAATATAAAAAAATAAAGAGCATGGAAATTCTATAATTCATATCCACGCATGTCGCGCATATAACATCTGGAAACAAAATAAAACGGTGGATTCATTATTGAAATGCAATTTTAAAGAAGAAGTTAAATTTTGTTGCCTTTGTGAGAAGCTTGTTACATACATAAAAATACATAAATTTCATGTTTAAAAACATAAAAACTGTTTTATTTTGTCTGTTTTAGAAATCATTTGTCAAGTTCAGAGTAATTTTTGAAGTTTAAACCTTAGAAAATGTCTGCAACAACAAAACCTAATAATAACTTTACAAAATCCCAGCGAAAACTTTCAAAATGTCGTATAATCAGGTATTTTTAAATACCGTCTCAAATTCATACAAAAACCATATTGATACATTTTCACATTATATTTATGTTGCTTTATGTTCAAATTTGATATCTGTAAAGCATGAAAGCTACTAATTCTTCAAATTTGATACAGAATTGAGAAAATTGATGTAATACTAGAAATTATCTCGTTAAAAAAAATGAAAAATGCTATTTTGGGCAATTTAAGACTTTTTTTGCTTGCTATTTTATGCAAAATAATTTGCAAAGATGCTAATGTTCAATAAAATGGGACAAATACATGTTGTAATTCTTTATTTTTGTGATAAAGTGGCACTTTATAGTGAAAATTCAATTTTCTCAAAAATGATGTTTTTAAAACTGTATTCATCTTTTTCTCAGAATATAATGTATGAATGTAATGAATTCCTCCCCCCTCATGTTACTTATGTGTAACTATATATATTCATGTGAGTTTTGGGGGGATTTTCCCAAAATATTTGACTGGAGTCCATATATCGTGACAAAAATTGTCAATTTTTTAACAAAATTATTGTGATATTTTTATGTTACATGTTTTTGAGAAAACTAAACAATATATTTTAAATATTTCCCTTAATTGCAAATATTAATGTTTATTTATTGTTCAGACAAGTTTTTAAGCTGTAATAATTCAAAAGTTTTTCAATAATAGGTAACTAACAACAATTCAGGTGTGTAATGCTTTTTGTCGTTGCGAGAAGTTTGTTACATGCATAAAAATACACCAATTTCATATTTAAAAACATAAAAACAGTTTTATTTTTGACTTTTTTAGAAATCCTTTGTACAGTTTAGAGAAAATTTTGAATTTTGAAACTTTTAGAAATTGTGTTTGCATGGAAACATACAAATCCATAGTTAAATTTTTCTAACGTCGTAAAATCACGTATTCCCAAATCATGACTTTTACATATTGATGCATGTTTACATTATATTTTTGATGCTATAAGGTCAAATTTGATATTTATAATGCATTCAAGTTAAAAATCCTTTACAGATTGTTACATAATTTGTGAAAATTTATGCAAAATGTTAAAAAAAATCTCGTTGAACAAAAACTGAAAATTACTATATATGTATTTTCCGAACATTTTAAGGCTTTTTTGTTTCATATTTTATGTTTAAAAATTAAGAAGATACTAATGTTTAATAAAATAAGGCAAATACCTGTTATAATTCATTATTTTTGTATTTAAGTGCCTTTTTACACTTAAAATGCAATTATCTCAAAATGATTGTTTTCAAAGTGTGTGTACCTTTTTACTAGAAAATAATGAATGAAACTCTTGGAATTTTTCCTGCACATAAATAATATGTAACAGTGTATAATAGAGCTACTTTCTTGGAAATCTTCCTAAAATATTATGCTCAGAAGTAGTTATCGTAAAAAAATGACAATTTTCACAAATTTCAAAGCGATACTTTTACGATGATTTTTTTAAAAAAAAGTAAACAATACATTTGAAACATGTTACCAATATTTAACTAAAAAAGCCTAATTATTATGCAACCAAAATTTGAAGTTTTTATATGTAACAGTTCCTGAGAAACAAGTTCCTAAAATGGCTCAATTTAACATTGTCGGTATAGGGCCTACCGACTATTCTTATATAAGAAACATATATAATATAAATAATTTATTTTTGAAATATTTCAATGAAATGAGATATTATATAAAGCATTACAAGACATATAATCATCAGGTTTTTAAGATTGAATAATTTTGTTTTCATAAAAGCTGAGCTCTATCTTTAAAAAGAAGCATTTTTTTTATCGTAAGCATCTGTTTGCTTAAAAGAATATTATTTTTCTCCTATACTCCCTTAACTATGCTTTAAGTTTCCAGTTGATGGTTGAAGAATCGATTTAAAAAATCGAAAGAAATTCAACTGAAAAGAGTGAGGGGAAAAGAAATAATTTTGTAGATTTACTTCATAGGTAAACCCTTACCGAAAAATTCTGTTTTATCGTATAAGGAAGTTCAGAATAAATATTTTAATCTCTTAAAGCACCGAATTTTTAAAAAAAAGACGACATCCATGGTTTAAAAAAAATGTTTTCTTTAGCAATCATACTCCTGTTTATACGATTCAAAGATGTAGAAGGAGAAATAGTAAATAAAGTTTAAACTTGGTCAGTCTTAAATATAGTAAAGTATTTTTAAGAGCTTTCTCAGAATTTACATTAAAAAGAAATAAAATTTTCTTTTGAATGAAATCCATTATTTAACAAGAATTTCCTCTTTTCAGCAGCATAAGAATCGCCATACTATTTTAAGAAATTGTCTCAATTATTTTTCCGATATTACTATTTTGTCTATTTTTTAAAAATTTAACTCCCTGTATATTTCAAAATAAGCATTAAATAGTTTCCCCTAGATTTAAAAAAAAACTTATTACAAAAATATACTGGTGTCTGATTTTATAATAAGGAAACCAAAATGTACTAATATGTCTATTTCTGTTATATATATATATAGTCCATTTTATTATTTTTATAAAACTTAATTCAAAGAAAAAACTTATACACCAACCTATTGTGATGTAGGATTATAATACGGAAGATAAATTAGTTGAGGATATTTCAGTTTATGGAAATAAGGAAAGGATATTCCATGCGATATATATTTATAATTCGGGTAAGTTTCACGATATTGTGCATTACTTTTTACGAAAAAAATTCAACAATTGTGTTACCTCTTTTATACCTGTTGAGTTGTTCTCAGAAAATTGTTTAGGGATACGATTCCTAAATTTTTAACATAAATAAAAACTCTCTAATAACTGAAATTCCTTTTTCTAAATTACTGCAAGTATAAAATAAAAACAGTTTCCATCAAATTTTGTTTTAAAAAAAACACCATTAATTAATGCAATATATGCTATGGCAATGAAACAATGCAATAAAATGTTGATTTTCTGTCATTAACAAATTATTTTAGCATACTATTTAAATAACATGTCTTGTACTACAACTATTTGTTGCGAAAAAAGGGGGGAAAGAAACCACATAGTTCAGAATTTAATTTTGTCGCATTTGGATTGTACAAGTAAATAATTCTGAATTAATTATGTATATACAACTAACATTTATTGTGGAAAAGGTTACAAATGAGTGGTAGTTTTAGTACCCTATAGGGCCACCTCTGGTATGAATGCATGATGTGATATGGTCGAGTATAGAGGCATACAAGTTTCAAGTGTTGTTCTGTGACATTTCATTTCACAGTTATTGTAAACGCGCCTATAAATCTACTAAACTCGTAAGCTATCCAAATTGGCGTCCTAAATGACACCATATGTGCTTGATCGGTGAGAAATCTGGGGTTCGAGTTGACCAGGAAAGGATCAAAACTTAGCTGAGACAGTCTTGTGAGAAAATTGCTGTTGTTGAGCGATCATTGTCGTGTTGAAAAATGGCTTCTGGGAGCCCTTCTACGAGTGGCAACACCTGTGGCTAAAGAATGTCACGAACGTACCTCTGAGCTGTTATGATGCTTTAAATGGTACGGACAAACACATATAACCGTAGTGAAGTTGCTGCCTGTATATGAATATATCGCAAGAAAATGATGAAATTAGCAATTTCATCAAATTCCTAAGGGATGAGATGTTAAAATGACGTCGCTTCAAGGTTATTTGCCTGATAAAAGTAAGGGATTTTAACAGGTCCCAGATCTGTTTCAAAGCAAGGATGAAATATTATTGTCAAGAGTTTAAAATTTTTTATTTAACAAATATGATGCATTATTAAACGTAGAAGTAAGTAATACAACAATAGTGAATGAAATACAAATTATTTATTCGAAACTAATTAAGAAATAATTTTAAAAATTAGGCTGGTATTTTTTATGTGTAATATCTTATATCTTGGTTGCTCACACACTAAAATATCAATCCCTATGTTAATCCTAAGGCGTAATATTTTTAAGGATATGGGGTTGATATTTATGGGATCGGTAGTACTACCTATATGGTTAGGAAGTACCAGTACTCGACATCCAGGTGTCCCCCCACCTGGATAGTATAATGCCAATGCAAACCTGACTAGATCATTTCATCATTTCACTGAAACAGTTCAGGATTGAATAAAATCACTTACTTTCATCATGGAAATAACCTTGAAGAGACGTTATTTGAATATATTCATTCTATTGTCATATCCTTTAGGGATTTCATGAAATTTCTAATTTTGTCATTTTCCTGCGACAGATAAACAATGAAACAGTTGATGCTAGACGCATATGTGGTATGACGTAACTGTCTTTTCGACTCTTGCTCTGTTGTGGGAGGCTTGAGCCTGGTCTCCGTTAAACAGTCCTCTCTGTTCTCTACTAGGCCCAACACCTCCTCACAGTTAAATCAGAATGGATTAGGTAGCAAGCTATTAGACAAGCTGACTACTCGTTTTCTATCATTCCTGTGATTCTTCCCCTCTCGTCTTTTGACAGCCGCTTATATTGTCTTCTGTGATGAAGAAATGGCATCCCACAAGTTAAAATGCATTCATCTGCAACTAATTAAATACGCGCAAACAAGCTCTGCTTACCTATTTTATAATCCAAGGAAGAATGAAGTTCAACACCCTCTGATTACATCACAAAATACGCAATCATGCTGCATTTCTAATCATTTACATACTTACCTGACACGTACCTTTAAGCCAAATTTCGTAATAACACCACTTTAACTTCTGAAGGTTCATTTTTATGGCAACGAGTGTATATATACTTCATTGTTAAATAACTTAAACATTAAACAAAACAATAGTAAAGCTTTAAAAGACAAAATAATGTGTCTAATTTATTTATTAACTACTTCTTAGGTTTAGGACTAAGATCGTAAAATAAAAAAAGTTTTAAAACACCGATCTTTTTCCTACAATTATCTATATTAATGCGCCGAAACGAAACGACGAATAGAACGTAAAGTATTTAATAATGTAAAGTATTTTCAAATGTAGAAGTATTAAAATTAATTTGCAATGAATCTAAATCCCCATTTTCGAAGAAAATCAAAAATATAATCTACTGACCGCAATGAATTAATTCAAGCAGAACTGTTAGTGCTGCATATGTAGAAAGAAGTACGATTATGAATATAATCAGAGACACATAATACGAAGAAAATATAAACACAATATATAAGATTTAAATAATTTATTCATTTCAAAACAAGATAAAGTGCATAAATTAGAATCTAAAACTTTCATAAAAACAAAACATTATGGAACAAATTACATGCACATGCTAACTACATAGTTTATTAAGTAAAGCAAAAAAAATATTTAAAAAGGCAAGTTAAATTGTACTACTCGCAGTTGTAAACTTTTAAGAAATGTATGATTAAAAAAAAGGAATAAGCTAAATATAATATACTAAACAGCCTGGATGTACATGTATTTCTCTAAAGTAGAAGCACAAGACAATGAAAGAATACACGTAACCATATAAAAATAACAATAATGGTTGAAAAAATATATAAAAATGATGATAAAAACGAACAAAATCAGAAGACAAAAACTGTTTATTCAGTATTTCATGTTATCCCCATGGGGTCAAAAATCTCAAAATATGGACATCATTAACTTTAAACTACTTTGTCTTAGATTACTTCGGACACCGCACTAGTCCTCTAAAATGTCATGTCCGAGATTATCTCGGGTCCGGCACTAGTACTCCAAAATGTCACATCAGAATATAATTGTTATACTGAAATACATTTGTCAAACCCGCATCTATACTACGAAAAAATAATTTGTGTGTTTAAAACCCACACAAAATTGAACTACTGAACTGCTAATAGGTATCTATTTGTATATAATTATATTATATTTATTTTTTTAGAAAGTAGTGATCCACTAGAAGCGAACTTTACAACTGTCATGCTGAGTGATAGCCACCTCAAACAAATATGTGGTTGCTAAAAACCTTAAAACATTTTATGCACGTAATTCAAAATATCAATTTTTAACTCAATATTTTATTTTGTACTAATGATTTGATTTTTGCAATAAAAAAATTTGACAATTTATGTAACCTTATCATTAATATAATTTGTCAATGGATTGTTATTGTTCAAAAATATTCCGTGCCTAGTAGAATTCATTGCAGAACTGAATATTTTACGATATACACCTGTGGTTCCCAGTTAAATACACGCCTAATAAGAAACTCCACCTGTTCTGTATGAGAGCGATATGGTGAAACTGTCGGCCATGTAAGAATGCCTATTCAAAACAGGCTTGATTGGAGTTGTATTCAGGTTAATGGACATTGTTGAGCTGAAATAATATATCAGAGGTGTCTTTTGATGATGGACGAATAACACATTGAACTTTTTCATGCTTGTGTCTTCTTGTCAGGGCAAAGTGTTTCTTGTGGTACCTATATGGCTTTATATTTTTCTTAATGGAGTTCATTAGGTAGCATTTGAAAATTTTCCTTTCAACACCAGCGTTTCATGTTTATCGTTTTTCTCAAATTTATTTACGTTACCATGATTATTATTCATTATTTTAGCAGGTTATTCCCTAACTTGATCAGCTTCAACTTCCTTCAATTAACACTAGATTGCCCAAAGGAAGTCAGTCATTTTGACTGCTTTTTAATTTCGATTAGAAAAAAATAAAATATATAATGAAGAATTTCTCTTAGAATTTTTTAGAATATATTTCTTTTCTAAGTGAAGAAAATATTTTTTACTGTTAATATTTACTAATAGCTTGTTATGTAACTGTAAATAATATAAAAATATTAAAAGTTAACTTTTTAAACAATTTTTTTACACATAAATCATTCTTTCACAATCCAATCATTTCGACTGATTTTGGGCACTATAGGTATATCTAAGTTTCAGTCTTTCAAGTGTTAATATCACAAGTACCCATTTTTTTAGTATTTTGCTCATTTACATTTACAAACCAAATTAAGTCATAATACAGCAATCAAAGCTACTAAGTTGTTCACAGCGGAAAAGTATAGTGTGTGCATAGAAAATATTTTGAAAAAGTGGCCGAACTGGGAAATCAGTCAAAACAAGTACCTTAAGATTGTAAAAAAAAAGTTTGCCACTCACAAAAAAGGAGATTGTGACAAATATATTTTAGTTTCCTTGAAGACCGTCATATAGGAAAATATTGTCAAGGTCATTTGTAAAAAACAAATGGTTTTCCCAAAATTAGCGATTTCGGAAGCTTGGGGTGACTTTGTTCCCCGCGCTCCCACTCTTGGGTTAAATA
The DNA here is from genome assembly GCA_019973935.1 of Trichonephila clavipes. NCBI lineage: Eukaryota > Metazoa > Arthropoda > Arachnida > Araneae > Nephilidae > Trichonephila > Trichonephila clavipes. The sequence goes on from BMAU01002487.1 coordinate 42,216, forward strand.
TAATATAATTCGTTATTAGTGGATTTTTAAGATAAAATTAGTGAAGTAAATTAATTATCAAAAAATTAATGAAGTAGCTTGGTCAATTTAAATGGATGTTTTTCGATATTTTATGAAAAACGTTTTTTTAAAAAAAAGAGGGAAAAAAGGAAATTCTTTCGACGCAGATATAAGCCGATAATCTCCTTTCCAAGAACATAAACAACGAACTAAGTTGAGGATTAGTGCAAGGAAGTTGGTAAAATCTGTCACTCTTTCTCCAAAAAAGTCCATTATAGGATGACTTTCTTTTTTTTTTTGAAAAAATGAGTAAACAGTTAGCTGCGTTCTTTGATTCGTAGACAAATATGTGGTTCTGGATTAATTACATGTCGATAAAGCCTTTATGGGATAGTCTAAATGTATTAAGCTTAGCGAAAGTGAATATTAATCAGAAACATTTATAAGAAATATCAAATTTGTTATCAGTTTTATTTCGAAATATTTAATTACAGCTGAAGATTAACTAAAAATGCTTTTGTGTGTGGAAGTATTAAGTTTTTCTTTTTTGTGAAATCATTTATTTTAGTACATAATTTCATTCTAGATAAATATTCTGTTTTTTGCACAAGTAACTAGTTAGTGTGCCTCTTGAGGTTTGAGAAATAAAAATTAGGGAAATACTTCTTAAAAGAGTTATTGCAAAAAAAAAGATATATTTGAATAAAAAAATTAAAATTTACAAAAGTTCAAGATTTGAATAACGTTTTTTCTTTCATTAACAAAACATTGTATGATCAAATAAATTCTTTCAAGTTTTCCTCGATTATAAAGGGTGTTTTTTTAGAGGTATAGAACTTTAAATTGCAATAAAACAACGATGTATTATTCGATTGACATGAATTTTTTATTATTCGAAAGATAATCTTGTGGTATTACATTTTAAACATGATTTCAGGAATAGGACTGCCACGGCTGGCTCGGATGTAGTCCAATCTGGACGTCCAATTTTCGATGATTTTTTCCAACATTTGTGGTCATATATCGGCAATAACACGGCGAATTTTGTCTTCCAAATGGTCAAGCGTTTGTGGCTTATCCGCATAGACTAATGCCTTTACATAGCCCCACAGAAAATAGTCTCGCGGTGTTAAATCACAAGATCTTGGAGGCCAATTCACAGGTCCAAAACGTGAAATTAGGCGGTCACCAAACGTGTATTTCAATAAATCGATTGTGGCACGAGCTGTGTGACATGTTGCGCCGTCTAGTTGGAACCACAACTCCTGGACATCATGATTGTTCAATTCAGGAATGAAAAAGTTAGTAATCATGGCTCCATACCGATCACCATTGACTGTAACGTTGTGGCCTTCATCGTTTTTGAAGAAGTACGGACCAATGATTCCACCAGCCCATAAAGCGCACCAAACAGTCAGTTTTTCTGGATATAACGGTGTTTCCACATACACTTGTGGATTAGCTTCACTCCAAATGCGGCAGTTTTATTTTTGACGTAGCCATTCAACCAGAAGTACGCTTCATCACTATACGAAATTCGCTTATGAAAATCGGGAACAACGGCAATCTCGTTTTGGGCCCATTCGACGAATCTACGCCTTGCTTGATGATCGTTTTGATGAATTGCCAAACCAAACTGAGAATAAATCACTTGACAGCTGTTAAATCGGTCGCTATCTTGGGAAGTAATGCCATTTTAAACTTATATACCTGGAAAAAACTCTCTTTAGATGTATCGAGTTCATTTTATTTGTCGGCAATAAAGCAAAATTTATATACAGGGTGATTCTAAATTGTTTTTATTAATTAAGACATGTGATAGTACCCATCCAGATGACTAATAATTACATAGGAACATAGGATCGCATTCCGTTTTGAGAAGCAGAAAAGAAGAATTTAGAAACGGATTCTAAAAGATGTGAAACAATACAAGTCTCCTAAGACAATAAATAATTTTCCGCATGTAAATTTCCACTGAGAAGCTGCATTTTGCTCTTAGTTTGTACCGGAGAAAGGCAATCAGATAAAACGTTATCTTTTAAAAATGGCACTTCATCACTTCATATATTATCTTGATAACATTATCCGAAACGTTCCGCGAATTCTATGGCGGATTTACAGATATACACCTCACATATATGTACAGAGAAGAAAAAGAGAATGGACGTGAAGCACAAAGATTGTAAGGTAGGTTTCCAATTCGTCCTACATTTTCTAGTGTTGATCGATGACTGCGAGAAACCAGTTCGTTTGCATTTCAAACCGCAATGCAGGACGTTTGTGAAAAGAACGAACGCCAGAAATTAAAGAGCGGGTTTTGTCTAGATTTAAAGCAGCTCCTACGATAAAAACGTGAGCTGTGGCATACGAAATGGGTATTAATCAGCCAGTGGTGTGGAGTATTGAACACGAAAAATGACTATAACCCTACCACGCGCAATCTTTACACACGTTAGATTATCCGTGCTGGGCAGACTTGGTGCATTGGATACGGGGGATGCAGGATAGCGACAATTTTCATTATTAATATTATTTAGTGATGAGGCAAAATTCCGTAGATGATGCATGTGTAATCAACACGTTTGATCTTACAGAAATTCCCACCGCACTATTTCTCGCATCAGCAAAAAAAAGGCGGTGTGAACAGGTATCCTTTGTGATTACCTGGTCGGCTCTTACATCTTGCGGACATTATGACCACCACAAGAACCACACCTTCGTGGAACAAGTGCTTCCCAGTTTATGACAAGCTGCTCGCTCACCATCCAGACAGACGTAACGTTTATGCATGATGGATCGGACGTGACGGACAAGTGACTTGGCCTCCTCTCTCACCAGATCTCAACCCACTGGACTTTTTCTTCTGGGATCACATTGAATCTTTAGTGTATGAGACGTCTGGAGACTCAGCTGAAGGTATCATGGTGAGAATCATTGTTATAGTGTACAAAACTAACTCGGCACCAGGAATTTTCGAGAGGGTGAGCCAGTGTTTCCTTCGCCCTCGTCACCTGTGCAATGACACCGTGGTTAGCGTTTTCAGCAGCTTAAGTTAGTTTTTCACTAAAAAAAATAAATCAGGTTGGGCAACTTTTTGGTATTGTTCATTCGCTTTCAGAACAGTGTTGTAAGTTCAGGTTGGAATTTTAACATTCTTCTTTTCTGCCTCTCAGAGTGGAATGCGACCCAATGATCCTATGTAATTATAGATCGGTTGAATGGGTACTTTACGCCCCCCTTCTTAATTTGCAAAAACAACTTATAATCCCCCTATATAATTACCCATAATGTTTACTTACTATTAACGGGAAAACAAACTTTTTTAGTTATTTAAAAACATAATTCATCAAAATTATTAAGCGTTTTTCAAAAATATAGTTATCTATATGTACTATACGTGATAACAATTTTTTACTAATACCGCCCTTCATTTCTTTGTACTTGTCTCAGATTTATATGCTGATCTATGCTATTGTCATATGTTTTACAATTATAGGCGACTAAGTATTATTTGTTACTAGCTTATATGGTTCAGATTTTAGAATAAATTATCGATTATGTGCATATGGAAATATCTATATTACACAGACGTAATTAAATCTATTTTTAGCAATGAGTAAATTAGTTTACTATTATTATAACATACTGAAAAATATATTAACCCAAATGGGAATTCCGTATTTAAAATATTCTACGTAGACACAAATTTCATTTTATTATCTGTATTATAGTCTTTTTAAAGTACAATGAAAGAAGTTTTGTTATGATTCTACCCCAGAGGTATGTCTGAATTACTTCTCTGTCTAGGAAAAATCATCACATTCTCGTAAAATTCTATAAGAAAGTCTTTTGATGAAGTTTGAATTGAGTTACTTGAAACTTTAATTATTTCCCTTGGGTTCGAACAAAATCCTATGAATCTACAAAAATGAAGTTTGAAATCCACAACTAAATTTGAATGCAACAATAGAAATTTTGAATAAAGTTTTTCTTCTGGTTTTAATCACAAAAGAGTGGTAGAAAAATACTTGAAAGAAAAAAAAAAGACTAAAGATAATATTCTGATTCAAGCAAATTCGCAAGATTTAATGGGGTTTAATATAATTTTCTGAGACAATTATATTTTTCGCTTATCAAAAAGTATTTCCAATTATTTTTCAATGCTTCTTTACTCTTTTACTTTTTACGCCACTTTTTTGTTTGTTATTTTTTGAATGTTTTAGTATTTATTTTTTCATTTGTGTGTTTCTCATCTTAATTGTTTTATTAAATGATCAGTTGCTGTATTTCTGTATTCAATTAAATTATTTAAGGATAATTTAAAAAAGAGACAATGGGGTGAAGCGGTAGAGTGGATTAAAAGAAGAAGCCTTTTAATATAATATAAAATAAAAACAATAAGAATCGTTTCGTAATTTGACGTAAATATTGTCGCCGGATTTCTAAAATTGTTTAATTATACATACGTTTTTAGAAAGGAAACATTAACATAAAGAATAAATAATTATGAAGTCATGTTATCAAGACTGATCTATTAAATATAAAATCATAACGAAAGGCTGTTCAACAAGCAGATACAAGTATTCTTAAGGCAGTGTTTCTCAAACTGCAGGGCGTGTCCCCCTAGGGGGACGTGATAACCCTGAGAAGAGGCGCAAGTATATTGAAAAACCTGAAACAAAACATTACTTAAAAGAGTGATCAATTTACTGAAAATTAACAATGAAAATACATTCTGACATAATGAAAAAATTAAAAAATACACATTTATTCTGATATAATAACACATATAAATATATCAGCACAGAGCAATATACTTTATAATTAATATAACAATACTGTGTTAAGAACAAGTATAATAATTACCAGTGACCCCATGGGTTTGTTAAATATGTGACAAACCTATACGGAACTTTATCACTAACCTTCTGAGTCGTCTTTTTTAGGGAAATTTAATTTCCCTACCTATTTCCAATCAGCTCCAAAAAGAGGACAGGATTCCTTGTTATGCAGATTAGATAAAGTATTTAAGTCAAACGGAATAGTAAAGTAAAAAGCAGTAGGAGAGAGAGATTGAAGCAGGAAGGTATAATAGTGAAGTTAGAGATTTATTATTGGAGATTTCTAGGAGGATAAAATCTCAGAAAAAGCTGAGCTGAGCTGCAGTGTGGTAAATATTGATTAAAGTCTCATTAAAGCTTTATATTAGGAGTGAGACTAAAATTAAATGTTCACTAGGAATATTATTGAATATAATTCTGGGATCTCTTATTGCGGTAATCTCTGCGTGATCTATATTCTAATTGTTAATTAATTGGGTCATTAGATATTCAAGTTAATTTAAAGGCAAGTCTCTTTTAAACCTCATATAACTACTTTTTTGATTTATTTGTTGTTAAAAGTCTTTGATTCTATTTGGGAAAGATAACCAAATAAAGTTATTTATAAAAATGGCTACTGGCTCTTATCTGACTCCAAATTATTCTCGTTCTCAAAGTGAGATCCAAGGGGATCTTCACAAATATAAAAATTAAAAGCAAAAATTAACACTTGCCCTTATAATTTGTACGGTTTATGTGTAGTCCCTTAAATGCCGATTGAAAATTACACGATTCGCTCCCCAATGCCACCGTTTAACACGTAGATGAGCGTATGTGGTATATTGGGGGGACGGTAGGAAAGGAATAAATAATTATATTCTTCGGATACACTATGAAGGTCATTTTATTGCATTCCAAGGCCTTCGGAATAATTTTATGAATATCAGTGTACAGAGAAGGTAATACTTCGGAAAGACGTATATATACGTACAGGTCAATTCACGCACTGGCTAAGCGAGACGTTTATATACGCAAAATGCACTTGAGAATTATAGCCATGTTGTAGCTTTAGCGTCAAAGTATAGCATTATCGAATTCAATACAATATTATTGTATAGAACAGGGGAGGGGGAGCGTTGAAAATTATGATTGAATATTGTGTCGCAAACATTACAAGTTTGAGAAGCACTGTCTTTATTATAGTTTAAGTTCAAGTAAAACTTAACCCCAAAGCCCTTAAAGTATAAAAAAATCAAAAATATTTAAAATCATCATTTTAACTGCCATTTATTAAAGTTTCAAGTTCCTGAAATTCAAGGAAGTAAACTGATAATCAAGAATGTATTCATTAGAAAATTTAAGAGCCTAGATAGCGTATTAATGCTAATTATAATTGCAAGATCATGTCAATTGGTTTCGAAGTAAAATATATATACTTCGAAGCAAATTTAGTGAAAGTAACATTTTTAAGGTATCCGATTACCCTAACATTGTGAATTTTGCCAAGAATTCACAAATTTTTTATGATTTTATTTTATAGACCATCTTATTAGCTTTATAAAAATATCAAGTGTATTATTTTCTATTTATTAGAACAAAAACTACAATTGTTTTAGTAAATGCAGATGCCATTACTTTATGGAAGATGTCATATTTTAAAACACATTTTACTCGAAATGTTTCGCTTTTTTGGAAATTCTCAAACGGGGACAGTGATTGCTCAAAAAATTTTGAAAATAATTAACTGAAATTTGTGTGCATTTTATGTATAACAATAAAAGTGTTTTATCAATCACTGTTTTATTACAGAATTTATAGTCCTTATGTTAATATAATCACTGTTTTAATACAGAATTTACAGTCCTTAATGTTAATATAATCACTGTTTTTAAAGCAATTTCATGTAGTAACTAAGATATAAAGTGCTCCAGTTAGTCCATTTTAGTTATAATAATTTCTTTTTTTTCTCTTTTTAAATTTAGAATAATTTTCTTAAAATGTACTAAACAAAATCTAAAAATCACAAAAAATTCTCCATATCTCTATTTTGTTTTTAAAAAAAAGTTTCGCAAGTAGACAGATATATTAATATAACCTTGTGTTTATCCGAAGGTGAGATCCCTTCTTTTTTTTATGGATGATGCATTCAGAAACACTTGGAACATGCATTTTTTATGAAGGAAAAATAATCTGTGTATGTGTGCGGACACACATTGGTTAACATTTGAGATAAGTATCATAAGAAATGAATGAGACCTAACACTCCGAACCTCTCTCACAATCCACCAGGAGTTAAATTTTACTCTTTTAGAAAAAAAGTGGTTATTATCATAAACCCAATTGTAACTTTTTTTAAAAAAAACCTTATTTACAATATCAAGGCTGCAAAAAATTTAACTTTGAGTATTTTTTTCTGATAAAGCTTTGATGTGTTTCTATTGTAGAACCAATAATCATTTACGAAAAAGGGATTTTGGATTGTTTTCTTATTTCCTCTGAAATTCAAAACCTTAAGCCATCCAAAAAAATTTACCTTTTAAAATTCTCAAAGCTTACAAACCTTCTACATTGATGCGATTAACACATTTTTTCATACTTAAAAATTAATTATTTAAGATTAATCACATATAATACTGTTTTTCAGGCATAGGTTTCTACTTTCGGGGTCTTTTGTTTGCTGGGTAGTTAATCACAATATCAAAATTCACATTCACCTCTCCTCTATCTTATGATTCAATAACCTTACTAACGAGGGTAGGTATCTTAACTACATTGAATCAAACTTTCCCAACAAAATCATTTTTTTTTCAATTTATACTTCATTAAGAATAATAATAACCCCTTTATTTACTTAACATATTTTTGTGGAAAATAGCTGTTCTTGAGGATGAGGTTTTTGTTGATCCATTTCCTCATTCTTTTCAAAGCAACTATTGCAAAAACATTATCCACCACTCTTGGATTTTCAAAAGGGATAAACAGTTTATCAGAAACCCAGTTAGTAACCACCCTCCCCCTCATTGATTTTCAGGCTACCGTTTTTTCTTATAAATTACTAGCCTCTTCCTATTTACCTTAATACCACAAAAAAGGATTCAAGTTGCTTTCTGCTCCTAATTGTATATGTGGTTCTCCATGAGACCCCAATCAAAAAATATTTCACTGCCCACATACTGCCAAATTTCATATGGTAAGACTAACATAGAACGTAATTCCTTACCTCTTATATTATCTTTCACAACAATATGCTTCATAATAAATTAGATTCATTCTTCCTTATTTTCCATTCCTTATGCGATAAATGTGACTTTGTCACCTTACCTCTGCTCATTTTAACACAGTTTTTTAATTTTTCTCTTTAATGTACTGCATTTTCTTGTTCGTAATTTTTTGATCCTCCCGTTTAAAAACAATTCAAGACTATAATGCGTAAATTTTCATCATATTACGGTCTAGTTTGTATATTTTCTAAACTTTATTTACCCATTATTTTGGGTAGTTAAACACCTTCACGTAGTTCAGATGTCCAGTGCAGAATGTATTTTATACCAGCTTGAGCACTTTTCGTGGAGGGGCATTTTTAATGCAAAATTAAGCGATCCAACTATCGGGCGCCAAATAGCATGCATACTTTTTTTTACTTAAAATTTATTTTTTGAAAGGAATTTTTTTCTACTCTTATCCATTCGAAAAATAATGGTAATTCTCCTGTAATGAATAAATAAATGATTAAATATAATAACAAATATCGATCATATCGCGTAATACACTCATGTCCATAAATTAAGGGTAATGAAGTTCAGGCAAAGAATGAGGCAAAAGCAAAACAAATTTGATTTATTTGTAAAGTCTATTTATTAAATAAAAGGTAAAGAGCTAAAAAGATGCTATATGTTTCACATAATTAATAAAAATTGTGATTTTTACTCCCTGGAGCAAATTTCAAAAAAGAACCTATTTACAAAAAAACAATATAACATGGTTAGTATGATGGTTAAAACGGAGTATGTCTCCCGGACGACGCAATACAGGCCTTACAACGCCTAGACATGCTGAGTATCAAATTATCAATCGGATCTTAGGTAATATTATACCACTCATCAAGCAATGCCCTCCGAAATTCCGATAGACAGGTGGGAGGGGATTGACGGGCTGCAATTCGTCGGCTTAGCATATCCCACACATGCTCTATTGCATTCAAGTCCGGTGAGTATGCTGGACAATCCATACGAGTGATATCCACCGATTGAAGGCATTCGCCTACAATGTTTGCATGGTGAGGACGGGCGTTGTCATCCATAAACAGAAATTCAGCAACCATGGCGCCCCGGAACAAATGTACATGCTGTTCCAGAATGACATCCCGATAGATGTGGCCTGTCATCGTTACACTCTGAAAATGCAGGTCAGTCCTGAAACCAAGAATAATTCCTCCCCAAACGAGCCATCCTGCACCACCGTAACGGTGTCGTTCAATGGTGTTCTCTTGGTGGTAACGGGTACCTGGCACTCATCATATTAAAGTCCGGTGAGAATCAGACTGCAAACTAAACCTGGACTCGTCGGAAAACATCACACAAGACCATTGTTGTGGTGTCCACAATGCATGCTCTCTACTCCAGGTTAATCGCAGGCGACAGTGAGTTACTGTAAGTGAAACACATCTGACAGGCCTACGAGCATGTAGATCAATGTGCCCTAAGCGTCTGTACACGTTCTGCCTTGAAACTGTCATACCGGTAACTGAAGAGAGCTGACGAGACAGGTATGATGCTGTGCTCTGTCTGTTTCTTTTGGCAGTAACTTCCAATTATATATATATATATATACCGGTCTTCATTCGGCGTTGTAACTCGGGGGGTGACCTGTGCTGTAACAACTATTCACATTACCATCATCTTGGAATCGTTGCCAAAGCCTGGAGATGACACTCTGAGCGATTCCAAGTTTCTCGGATACTTCCAGCTGGGTACGTCCACATTCCAGTCGTCCAAACATTCTACCACGTAAAATCATCCAAATGCTTCTTTTGTGCCATAAATATGCGGTTATTGCACTGAAAGGCTTTTAAAGCGCTTGTGAACAATTGTACTTCTTTGCCACCATTCCTTATATACCCCTCTCTTACACTTTCGTCATTGTTACGTACTATCCGCGCCATCTCTTCCATCTATCCGCGCATATTCTTCTTCAAGATGTTTGTGATAATTCTACAGGTGAAATTTTTATTTTGGAGTTCAATTTCTGTGTGATTCTGAATTATCTTTAATTTATCCAAATGAGTGTATGTGCAGATCAAAATGCATGTTAATATTCGGTAGTGAAGGCGAATCAAACCGAAAATTGAAAAGTAAATAATTGATTATGTGAATGAAAATCGATTACATATCACGCTTGTACACACATATAAATCATTAATCATATACTGTATTGAAATAGATCTAATTTTAATTTAAACTATAAATCAAGGTATAATACAAAGGTATAAGTCGAAGTTAAATGACTCAGTAATATAAAAGTAAACTCTTATTCTTAGGGACTAAGACTGTAGAAATAAAAATGTTTTTCAGGCCAGCCAACCTTCTTCTATATTTTTGTATTTCCCTGATCTGAAATGAAAATAAAATAGTGTAATAATAAATTAGACTCTAAAAGTACTCTAGATTTAGAAACATAAAGCATCTATTTAATACTTCAAATACTAGTCGCGAAAATAGTTTCTAAAACCAAATATAGACAACTAAAGTAACATTAATATGCATATCGAATCCAAATAAATCTAAACACCTAAATAAATATAGAAATGAAAAAAAAAGAAACTGAGCAACAACATTGATGATTCATTTAGGTACTGCCAAAAACAAAACGACGTTGTGATTAAGGAAAAATTGTTAACAATACATGAAAATAAATTGTGTGTATAGTTAAGAGACCATGATAAACATTTAAAAAATAAATTATTGCAAAGGTAAGATTTAAAATTAAAACAAAAGCAGCTAAATGAAAATTTAAAAAGTAATATATAAACATAAAATAACGTGTTGCACCATCTTACGAAAGTTTGTGAAGTTGAGAGATTAAAACCAACCTCACTGCTTTTAAGAGGATAAAAAGTTCAGATCATTTACCTTACACATATCATGTCATTTAGATTGACATATCTCTGGTCGAAATGACTAATAAAACTTTTGAAAAATTGGAAATTCATACTGTTTAGTACTAATTTGAATAATTTGTTTTGAGCTGACTAATTGATTTACATGCCCGAAAGAAAAATCCCTCTTCTTAAAATTTTGAAACCTCAAATGGAGTAAGAATTGTAAACCTACAACGTTTCATTCGATATATATCTAGGATCCAAAATATATTATAAAACCACCTTCAACATTGAGTTAAAATATATTTTAAATGAAAAACGGATATCGCTTTCAAAAGCACAGTATTGTCGCTGTATAAGCAAGTGTAACAAACTTTCCGCACATGATCCTTTTTGGAATTCCTACTATTAGATCACAATTACCCTACAAACACACACACACACACACACACACACACACATATATATATATATATATATATATATGCCAGGCCTGCTGGTAAAATGAGGAGGGCATAATCTCAAAGGGAACGCCTTTATTTCGCTTCAATCACATAAAATCCAACATGGCGGCCCTTTGGCGCACAACCGGGTGGTACAAAAGACAACATCTTGGCGAGGAGTCACGAGCTAAGCCTTTTCGAGTAAGTGTTCTCCTTCGTCAGCCCTCGCTCCACCTTTAAATAGGCTTATTTACCCACAAATCCTTACACGATGGTAAGGAGTTCGCTCTATTTTTATTTATTACTTACTTAATTTAGAATCTAAACTTTTCAAACCTGACCTATATATACACTCAGGACCATTGAAAATAGCGACCCAAGAAGAAAGCATCGGATTAAAATGAAATTTAATACACATAATAACATAGATGAGAGATTCACGTGATCTCCAAAACAAGACAATTAAACGAATACAGGTTATGAAACGACACAAATAATGAGCAACTTCAATAGCGCGTTGGACCAACTCCGGCTACAATGCATGACGCCACACGGTCCGGCATTTAGTTGATTAGAAACCATATGTTGTTCTGAGGCAGATGGGCCCACAAATCTTGAACAGCCAACTCAAAATCATGTACAGAGTGACACAATGACATCTGCCATTTTAGCTGATCCCACACGTGCTCTACGGGGGGAAAATCGGGGAAGCGGGCCGGCCGTGGAAAAGTCTGAAAAATACGTTGTAAATCTTGAGCAACTATTGCTGTATGCGGACGAGCATTATCTTGCTGGAAAATTGCCCCTGGGAGACCATTTAGGAAAGGTCCTACATGGGGTCGAAGAATATCATCAACGTAAAGTTGGCCCGTTAAGGTTCCACGCATCACAATTAAAGTGGATCGGCTATCATAGGTTATGGCCCCCGCCAGACCATTACACCAGCTGTGTGGGCAGTGCGACGTAGAACAGTGTGGGGGGAATTGTACCGCTCACCAGGGCGCCTCCACACCCGTACACGGTTTAATCTGTCCCCAAAACAAACCGGGATTCATCACTAAACACAACCGTTAGACAATCGGTGACATTCCACATTGATCTGGCTTGGCACCACTGTAGACGCAGTTGCCGATGTTCCGGTGTTAAAGGGAGTGCACGGAAAGGGGCGCTTGGATTTAAGATTTTCTTCTGCAAGGTGTCTGGAAATTGTTTGTGGAACAATTGCTACGCCAACGTCTGCTCGTATCGTTGAACGAGTCACTGTGGGGTCCACAAGTACTTGCCGCACGATCCTTCGATCTTTTCTCCTCAAGGTCTTCCTGGTCACTCCAGACCCAGTTTTCCGCGCGTGGATACCTTCTCGTGTCCACTGCTCCCTACAATTTCTAACGGCACACCCTGGACGATCCCCATGGCCAGCATTACGGCGCGTCGACCAGCCTGCAGTTTTCATCCCGATGATCAGGCCTCTCTCAAACTCCTTTAACTGTGAGAAATGTCTTCTAGCTCGTTTACCAGGCATGTTTCGCTTACCAAAGTCTTCCTACAATCGGCGGGTAATCATTACGTGTATGAATCTTCGAATTTGCACTCGCTAATATAGCACCCTCTTCCTGATTGTAGCGCTACCTTGGAGTGTATGAGCATGCGTATTGGCACAAAATTTCGATCATTTGCATATCACATTACGCTGTACTTATTTGCGAAATTTTGCGATTTTATTTAGCTTCCTTCTTGGGTCACTATTTTCAACGTTCCTGAAAGGGTCCTACGAGGGTGGTCTGAGAAGTTTCTGACCTAACAAATATGTAAGACATTTTTTCTGAATTTTTATTTTTATTTTTCAACATAGTCTTCTTGTAACTCTACACACTTCTCCCAGCGATGTTCCCATCTCTGTAATTCGTCCAAATAGTACTTGGTGTTTTCTCTGCAAAATAATTGTTCACGAAGGTGATTGCCTCTCCATTTGACGAAAATATCTGTTCTCCGAGCCCAATTTTTAGATGAGGGAACAAAAAGAAGTCGCTTGGGGCTAGATCTGGTGAGTAAGGTGGATGATGAAGCTATTCAAACCATAATTCATGGATTTTTAACATGACTACCGCTGAGGTGTAAGAGAGTGCGTTGTCTTGGTGAAACATAATTTTCTTTTTCTGCAAATGTGGCCGTTTTTTCACAAGTTCTGCCTTCAACTTGACAAGTAATGATGCGCAGTATACTCCTGTAATGGTTTTCCGTTTTGAAGATAATCGATTAAAAAAATTCCATGACTATCCCAAAAAACAGTCTTCACTTTCCCAGCCGAAAAAACCTTTTTTTTTTTTTTGGAATCGTTTCCTCCTTTGCAGTTGTTTGAAATGTATTTTTGTTTCAAGCGTATAATGAAGTACATAAGGTTCATCTACAGTAATTAATTGGTGCCAAAACTTGAATGTATTGCATCTAAACTGCGCCAACAGAGCGATGGAAATAAATGTTCATTCGGACACGTGTTTGGTCTAACATGAGCAAACGCGGCAACCAACGTGTGGATAGCTTTCTCATGCCTAAATGTTGATTTAATATGTGACAAACACATTCTTTTGACATGTTAATAACCTATGTTATCTCTCTAACTCTAATTTGGTGGTCGTCTAGCACCATTTGTTGAACTTTGGCGATGTATTCGTCGGTAGTTGCAGTACTTGGACGTCCCGAACTTTTTCATCGTCTTTCAATCTCTTACGGCCTCGTTTAAATTCAGTTGCCCTTAATTTCACTGTTGTAAATGAAGGTGCAGAGTCCCCATACACAGAATCCAACTCATCTTTGATTTGTGTAGGCATATCGTCTTTCAAAAACTAATATTTAATGACAGCTCGATAATCGATTTTCTCCATTTTCTCAAAAACACTCCCATCAGCTCACTTAAATGATTATTACATAACAACTGCGCATTCCAAACGGCTGAAAATTTGGTGAGAAACTGTCAACAGATGAACAAGAAAATTCACTAGCTTTTATTGATGTCAGCTGCCGTCTTCACGTTTTAAATATTGTTAAAGATAATACTCTTAGAGAAATAATGCCCAAAGGTACTAGTTTTAGATTAATGATCTCTAACAATAACAATGCTATCAAAAATCAAATTTCTTAAGATATTAGTAACTTCACTATAAAATTAGCTATTAAATACAGTCTTCTTATTGTAGCTTTAAACGAATTTAAATGCAAAGGGTTAAATGAATTACTGAACATTAACTTTAAAACTGATAATGATATAACATACTATAATATTAAGCACCAAATTGCAGACCTACAACAGAACTTTATTATCGTTTATGTGGATAAAACACCGGGTAACTATGCAATTATTTGTAAGTGGCTTTATAATAATCTGCTAAACAAACATTTTCAAAATAATTTTGCTTTTAAAAAATCTAATTCAAGCAAAAGAGAAATTTTTAATTTCTGAATTCTGCTTTTTATAAAAAAATAGATTTACGTATTCAGGATATTAAATTCCCACATGTTTTTCTAACTCCTAAATTTCATAAAACCCTGTTAAATTTAGAACTATTACGAATTGTTTTAAAACTTATATTACACATCCGGGCAAGAAGTTACAAAATATTATTCAATCTACATTAGACAATATTGATACTTCTACTATAGTTAAGAATAGTATGGATATTATTAAGTATATACATGGTAAAAAATTATTTCTGTTTATACCTATGATTTTGAAGATTTATTTAAATCCATTGATATAGAAAAGACATGTTTAAGATTCTTAAAATAGCATGTAGCAAATATTTTTTGAATAAGATAATAAAATATGATAAATATATTTTTAGTATTAAAAGAGACTTATATTTCCATAATAATGCTAATTATCAGTAAAATTAAGGACTGCCACAAGGTGGACCATCTAGCGACTTCTTAGCAAATATATACCTGCATTTTTATGAAAATGAAAAAATTAGTTATGATTATTGTTACTTTTTTAGATACATAGATGACTTAATTATTTTTAGTAATATAGTTGGCTATGTTCCTAGCTTTAATTATTATCCCCATTATGTAAAAATTATTGAAAACTAATTATAATAATGAGTCAGCTAATTTTTTGGACCTTCAATTAAACGTTAAGAATAATTTGCTTACAAGTAATATTTTTGATAAAAGAGACTCTTTTGATTTTAACATTATAAAAATGCCTTTCTGGGGTAGTAACCTACACCTATCAATATTTAGAAATATTATCTTAAATTTTATGAAAAGAAACAATAATTTAGTTACTGATAAAATTTTAATACATAATAATTTTGTGAAATTTCGCAATAATTTTTTAGAATACAATTATCCTAGTAAATTTATCTTTAAATATATTTCTATTTCTAATTAAATATAGTTTTATTTTAGTTCGTTATTTTAATTAATATTTCTTCTTTCTCTCTCTCTCTATTGAGTTTATTTTTAAAATAATGTATTAAAAATTTTTTCATACGTTTCATTTAATTGCAATATAACTTTCTAGTATATATTCATTCAAGTAAATTTACTTTAATATATATCTATTTGTTACTATCTATTCTGAACTCTGTTCTTTATTTTATTTAAAACTTCTTATGTTTTGTTTACTCAATTATTTATCTTTGTGGTTAGTTTAATTGCAAAATAACTATCCAGAAGGCGCTGTGGTTTTTTCTTTCCTGCGCTGGCGTTTCAATCTTTTCCGCCATTTCTCGTAGGATCTCATTGATGTAGGAGGTGTTTTTGCGGACAGGATTTTTGTTTTACAAGTAAGTTTTTCCTAATACTTTTTTTCTATTAAAAAAAATTATTATTCATCTCCTTGATAGATTCATTATTGTTCTCTTTTCTGAAATTATTTTTACGATTTTATTAGGTTCTTCAACCACGTGTTGTATTAAGCTTAACTTTTCAACTTGTTTTTTTTTCTATTATGTCGAAAATTTCTGCTGTACGAAGAAGGTGGATGCATAAAGCATTGCTAACCCCAATTCGCTGGCCTAATTCAGCGACAACTTTAGAAATCATAATAGGTCTCCAGTTTAGCTCTATGACTTTTTGTATCTACATTTATTGTGTTTGCTGAATTCAAATTTGTTACTTCTTTAGTACTGTGGGTTCTAGTTATTCTTCACTTTTATTTTATTATATATATATATATATATATATATAATTTCTGGAGAATAGTAATGATAATTGAATGGGCAGGGCGTGGCCAATGGTGATGATTTCTTATGGTTAGATGCATTTTACATGAAGGTTGCTGTTTTATTTGGAATTGATGAGGCAGTTTTTTGTGGTTATAGTCCAGTTTTATTTCACATCTTACAATACATAAGCATGTTAAACATATTGCGTTCCAACATAACAAGTAGACGAGAAGGCACAAATCACATAATGACACAGCAAAGGAAACTAAAATACTACGTACTGCAGTCGACTATATGGTGAAAGGACAAAGACATAAGAAAACGGGATTTCCAAAGATCTCGATATTTATGGCCAGCTGGAAATCATATGAGTTTGGAGAGTGGATGGATGTCATTCCATCCCCGTTACACGCGTAGCTAGTTAAAATAATTAAACGGTTGTCCTGAAGGGCTGAACAATGGATAAATCTAAGGCTATTAAAGATTAAATTACTGGAATTATATATATATATATGTATGTATGTATGTATGTATACTACAGGTGCCCATAATTAAATTACAAGTGTTCTTGGAGCGCTGGAGAGAAAAGTAATGGGAATATTCTAGTGAAATTTGGAATCTACTCGTTTCAGAACATAAGCAAATCAATAACGCAAAAAAAAAAAAAAAATAAATAAATAAATAAAAAGAAATCGGCATTTTCACCGGATAGATGGCCCTGTACACAATGGAACTATAAAATGAATGATGTATGCAATATGGCATGTGCTCTATAAGGCATAAATCTTATGTTTTAAGGTATTTGAACAACTAATAACGAATTTGAAAATGTAATAAAAACACTAACGAGAAAACAAAATTCTAACAAATAATGAAACGACAAAAAATATAATCATGTAAATAATATATTTAAATTATTATCTTGATCACTTTAACCGGTACATATATACAGGGTGCATATAAACTGTCCTGCAAGACTTTAAGGGGTGATAGTTACATATCAAGGCAAACAATAGTAAATAGAAAACTTAGAGTCCCAAACGTCTTCCGAAGGAGATAGACGCCATTAAAGTTTAGGGTTCGAAATTTCAAATGATTATAAAAAACGGAAAAAGGGGTCAATTCGTTATCACAGTGCTTCTCAAACTGTGGGGCGCGCCCCCCTGGGGGGGCGCGATGACCTTACGAGGGGGGCGCGGGCATATCGAAAATAAAAGATTTAAAAAATAATTAGTTTACTGGAATGAATTAAAACAAAATACTTTCAGACATAATAAAAAATGCACTTTTACTCTGATATAATTTATAGGCGATATTAAGCCATCAAAAATAAAAACTTCTTCAATACCTAATTAGCTATCTTTGATCCTATAACCAAATAAAAAAACTTTTATTTGATTTACTGTCATCCCGTGATGAGAGATTTTTTTATTACGCTTTTTTTAACCTAACATACTACTCTTTCAGAGAAAAACCAGATCCCGGACCCAGAATCGAAAAACTTTAGGAACATAAAAAATTTATCACTGTCATTATTTTTGAAATACTGCACATTATAGCTGTAATCTGTTTGACCTTCTAAGTTATTAGTACGGTTAGTTTTGATCCCTCTCTTACTCGTTCTCTGTTGCGCTTTTTTTCATGCAAAAGAGTTTTATGATATTTGGAAAACCACGGAGAGCACACACACACACACTATCTCATGAAGGATTACTTGGCCAATACATATTTTTATAAATATTCTCAATGTATAAAGCATAACGAAAAACGTTTCACACAATTTTTTAGCAGTAACATACATATTATCATAATGAATATACTTTTTACCCGGAAGTGGTCGCGCGGGGCACACAGATTACGAAATCGTTAATTCTGGCAAAACTGTTTATTTATTACGAAAGAAAAATTGAAAAGTCCTTGAAAGTAGGTAAGTAAACTTTCTCTTAGCTAAATCATTCACTGGAATCATGATTTGTATCGTGTACAATAAAATAATTATAAAAAAAAAGGATTGGGGTGACTCAATAACTCCGAAAGTACCGAGTGCGCGCCTGCTCCCGGGTTAAAACATGTTGGTGTTTTCACTTTAAATATTAAAAATAATACAATTATTCTTCATCGATATTTTATATTATTGATCATTATTTAACATCAATGGCGCACACAAGGGGGGTCCGGACCCCCCCAAAGCCCTTGATTTCTTTCCGATTGATTATAATTCTAAGTTTATAGTACGCAAAATTTAGTTAAGTATTTGTTATTAATGATTAGTTTTATTAGTTAATGCTAATTATTTATTCAGGAATTAGTTCTTTACTGTGTTTTGTTCCCGAAAATCGACAAAATCAAAAGGAATCTGATACAAGATTGGTGAACTTTCGATCCCGGACCCCCCGCCCCTTGAAAAATTCCTGTGTGCGCTACTGTTTAACATCAATTATAAATGCTAATTCTGTGAGGCTTAAAATTACAATTCGCTTAAAACTAATTATAATTTGAGCAACGATTTTAAAAAAATCATTTTACGTTTTTGTAAACATTGTCGAGCACTTGGTTTTGCTTCCTTTACATTTCAGCTATTATATCAATAATGTTTTATTTTCTTATAAATGAACTCGAGCAAAGAGCGGGCACTTCAGCCGGTATACTTTTAATGTATCAGTGCTGCACAGAATATTTTATAACTAATTAATTAATACTAAATTAAGAACAAGTTTAATAAGTATTAACGGCGTCCATGAGCTTGTCTTGGAAAGCAAAGTTTTTATAAGGAATGCTTATTATTAGAAATTGACCCTCTGGTTTCTTTTTCTATATTTAGCAGATATCTATATTTTGTCTTCTAAGCAGCTACCGCATTTTGTAATATGTTCAATTTAAAAATTAGAGAAAGGAAAAATAACATAATAATTATCCTATTATTTTATTTATTTATTTATTTTGCTTAAAAGTAGTATACAAAATTTAATACTTATGTTACTAATTTGTATGGTTTATAATTAAGATCGCCTGTTGTAACTTTAGCGTCAAAGAGCATTATTATTGCATTCAGTACATTATTAATATATAAGGGGGGCACGAAAAAATTGTGATTGAAAAGGGGGCGCCAGTATTGAAAGTTTGAGAAGCACTGCGTTAGCAGTTTTCTTTAAAATTATTCTTTTTGTCAGTATTTCCTTGAAAAATGAACTTTAAAGATAAAGCTAAAAAAATGCGCTTTAGACATTGGAGTAACGTACAACTATTTTTTACTGTTATTTCTTGTATCACATTAAATGCTTTTAAAAGCTTAGACTTAAACTTAAATTTTGAGCTCAAAATTTGAATCGTTGGCGTGGTGGTTAAGTAGCGCAAATTCAACTGTGTACAGGAGGTGAAATTTGAACTCATTTTCTTCCCTGGACACAGTTCAGTAATTCACGATCTTCGAGGCTCGGCCGTAGACTAGGCAGCAACTACTACCCACTAACGTAACGTAAAATAAACGAGAGAGGGATGACAAAATTAAATAAAACAGTTATTCATAACAGACATGAACAATTTCTTCCCGTAAAATACCCGATTATTTAAATCACCTGATTTGCATGCAAAGTGTAGTACACAAGGATTTAACTGTATGGGGCTAATTGTATGTAAGGATGTAAAGTTCTACTGCAAAGTGTTCCAGCCAACATAAGAGCTCGTATGTGGTTCCAACATGACGGAGAGCCTACTCATTTCAGCGCAGATGTGCGAAGTGCATTGGATACACTGTTCAGTACTGATACATTTGTAAGTGTATTATATCAGTGAAAATGTTTTTGTTTATGTCAGAATGTATTTTGTTTACTTTCAATAAAGTAATAATTTTTTTAAATAATATTTTGCTTTTGACTTTTCAATATTCTCGCGCTCCCATCCCAGGACTATGACGCTTGCCTAGGAGGTCACGCCACACAGTTTGAGAAGCGCTGTCTTACACAGAAGAAGCAGGAAAAAAAATTGCAATTATGTCCTACCTTTGTGAGTAGCTTGTAGATGTTGCTATAAGCACAAATGAGCTTTATGTGCATTGGAATGCTAATCGTTTTCATCACTTCTCAAAGTCTACGCATGCTGCAAAGTTTATGCCTACGGGATATTTCGTTCCAATAAGCATAAACTTTGATCAGGTTGTTGTATTTTTGCTGGCTACTAGTGTGGCTACTTTTTTTTGAAAAAAAATCTGAACATTATTTATTCACATAGGCTGAACAATAATGGCAGTAATTGAAATTTAAAGATTTTAAAAATTTCAGAAGTAAACCACACCGTAACAGTTTCCAGGAGTTGCAAATCGAATAATCACTGCTAAGAATATTTGATTGACTATTTGAATGCTATCTTCTAAGATAATTTAACGCATATACTTAATTGAAAAATGCTCAAAATGCGTCAAGAGAATCTAAAGGCAAATCTTAATTGGATAGGAAAATTAATTAAGCATAACCCTGGGGAGAAAGTGAAGGTATAATAACGACATACGCAATTTTCAACGGCCTTACATAAGAATGTTCTCATTAAATAACTAATTTCATTTGATATATTACCAGATTTTTAAGATTTAGAAACAAACAATGCAATCGTCTGTCTCAGATTTAAGATGTGAATTAGTTGTAGGATTAAGTGTTTACTTAAATTTATCACCAATGAAATTTACATAGGTATTCAATGGTATGTATTTTAATATCTTGTTACATTTATATAGGGTGTATTCAGACAAAGATTACCTAGACTTTTCAGGAAGAATATACAAACAAAATTTAATTTATTTATTTAGTTAAAACACAGAAATGGTGAACTGTAACATACATTTTCATTAAAGGACAAAATATTTCAGTAACTTGAAAATAAAACTGCTAAAAAAAATTTAGAGACAGATAAAATATCTGCAGCTTGTTCGAAATTAAATATGCACTTTAAAAAAGCTCATGAGTAACATCTATTCTATATAATGGTATTAAAGTAATTATACAGGTGTATGTTTTAAAACAGCAAAAGCAATTCTATTGGGTTAAATCAGCGTTTCTTAAGGCGTGGGGGGGCGCCCCCTGGTTGGGGCACGTGCATATCGAAAACTTAAAGGTTTTATTAAAAAAATAACTGGAAAGAAGTAAAATTAAATACTTTCTTCTATAATAAAAAAAATACACAACAACACTGATATAATTCATGTTTATCATCCTTAGTTTTTCCGTCATCAAATAGCTATCTTTGATCCCAAAACCAAATTCAAGAAAAAAACATTTTGTTTAATTTGCTGTAATTCCTCGATGAGATATTTTTTAATTGCGTTTCCTTTTTAAACCTAAAATACTACTCGTTAAAAGAAAAAGCGAAACCCAGACCGTGAGAAAAATTTTAAGAAGATAAAAAATTCATCACAGTAACTATTAATGAAATACTGTGCATTAGTCGTAGAAAAAAAAGTAAGATATGATTCACATTTCAGCCAGGCAGCATAATACATTTGCTGAACATTTGATTGAACTTCCAACACACTGGTATGGTTAATTCTACATAAGTTCCGCTCCATCCTTAATGTGTTTCTTTTCGCTTAGGGAAATTGTAAAGAATAAAGAGTTTTATGATAATTGAAAAATGATTGATTGATTTGAAGGATTATTAGGCCAAGATTTATTTTTTATGAGCATTCTCAAACATAAAAAGCACAGGGAAAAAAGTCATAATTCTATATTTAGAACATCCGTACTTTTATTCTGAATACACTTTTAACCCGAGAGGGGTGGTGTGGGACATCTGTGATCTCTATTGAAGGAGTTGAAACTGATCAAGCAAAAGGAAAACCTGCTGAAAAAATGCATGTTATTCATGTTGAGAAACGCGTTGAACATGAAATGAAATGAAAATTTTCAAATGCTTCCTAAAGAACTCCATCAACTAAAATATGAAGTCATAAGTGTACCACAGGGTTCAGTTCACTTTGTCAAAAAGACACAAGAAAGAAAAAGTTCAACTTCCTATTTGTTGATCACGAAAGGTGTCACGAGTTCGAGCCAAGTACCGCTAAAGACCCGCCATGTAGGGGAGAGATGCACGTTAATTCTGTCGACAGCTCAAACGTCCTCTTGTTGAAGTGGTGTGGAAGTTAAAAGAGTTAGCTCAAGAGTCATCCTCGTCACTTGACCATGGTTCAAAATTACGAGGTCCGTCTCCAAAACCACTCCAGTAGCTGAACAGTGCGACGTTATTATTCATTCAATCGATCATGAAAGCTCATTAAAACTACAGTAACTCGAACAAAATATAACAGCTTTAACAGCAAATAACACTCCTATAATATCAGTGAAAAGTGTCTCTGATTTGTGTCCTTTATTAAGGTCCTGCACTTTTGAATAATTTTAGTTCAGTTTTATTGATTTCTTTCTCAAATTATCAAAGAAAACTTGAAAAGAATTTGAAAGCCGGCATGTATACTTTCTCTTAATTAAATTATTCACTGGAATTTTCCGATTTTTATCGTGTACAGTAAAAATAATTATAAGTAAATGATTGGAGTGACTGAGTCCCCCCCCCGCACTACCTTTAGCGTTAGTATCGAGTGCGTGTCTGCTCCCGGGTTAAAACATTTTGAAGTCTTATCGCTTTAAATATTAAAAAGTAACATAATTATTCTTCATCGGAATTTTATATTCATTTTTATTATTTAACATTAATTGTAAATGATAATTCTGCGAGGTTTAAAAATACAGTTCTTTTAAACAGTTATTTACATAATTATAACATTTATCTAAAAAAATCAGTTTCAGTTTTTGTATATAACGTCGTGCACTCAGTTTTACTCTCCTTACCATTCAGTTATTATATCAAGATTAATGTTTTATTTTTTAATAAAATAGCTCGTGCGAAGAGCCTGTGTTTTAGTCCATATACGTTTAATGTATTAGTACTGAAGAATGTATTTTATAAAAAATTTCTTAATACTAAATTAAGAACAAGTTTAATAATTATTAGGGACTTCCATGGGCTTGTTTTGTAGAGCAAAGTTTTCTAAGGAAGGTTTAATGTCAGAAATTGACACTCTGAGTTATTTTTCTATATTTAGCTGAGATCTATATTTTGTCTTCAAAGCAGCCACCGCAGAAAATCCGGTTTAACAAAGGCAGGATGTAGAAAATGGTAATTGTGTAATTTTGTTTTCAGTACAGAAAATTCATCATCCACCTCTACCCAAAATTCAAAGAGCGATTTATTACAAAATTGCCTTTTAATTTTTCACTGGATGTGAAATCTATGAAGATTTCTTCTTCGGAAGTTGAGAGCTCTTCTGGAGTATTTTAAAATAGATCCCTAATCCACTCGTAACTTGCTACCAAGTTGTCCTCACCAAGAAAATATTTTTTTCGAATTCTTTGCCAACATGGCTAAATGATTTTACATGGTTTTAAAAACAGCTTTCACATGTTGTTCTTTAGCTTTGTAAGTTTTAACACATAACGAGCTGGGGATGGTTTTTTCATCATTTACTTCAGTAGAGTTAAGTCCAAAGTTTAAATATTTTTGTGAATATTTCCTTGATTTAATTTTTGGAACCATGCTCGTCTGTGTACTTGTTGATCCTTTATTATCGTCGAATGTTCGCTTACGACATTAAAATGTATGTATGATTTCGTTTTAATCTACTGCCGTAAATACTTAATTACCGTGAATTACAATTAAGGTGGAAATTAAAAAATATACATTCAAGCTAGATTCGGTAGCTATGGAAGTATCGATTCGACCTAAACTGACTGGAATTGCACGAGGAAAAGCATTTCTGCATGTTTTGCGCAGATGTCCGATAGGTTGCCCAGACTCGAGCAAACGTACCCGATAATGCCAGGTGTGATGTATATGATAGATAGCAACATAGACTCGACTATTTTTCTAATGACATTTGTATTTTTAGAAATGGATGCTGAAGGAAATAAATCTTTAATTAAATATATCATTTTGCGATCTGTTCCAATTTAAAAACTAGTCAAAGAAAAATTACGTAATAATAAGTAAGTAATATATATTTTAAGTAATTTTTTTCTTAAAATATATATTAGGTAAAAGTAACATACACAAAATTTAACACTTATACAGATTATAATTGAGATCGTATTGTAGCTTTTTAGTGCCAAAGTGCATTTTTATTGAAGTAAATACATTATTGTTGTGAAGGAGGGGGGAGCGACAAAAATTATAATTGAAAATTGGGTCGTCAGTATTGAAAGTTTGAGAAACACTGGGTTAAATGGAAATAAATTTCGTATTTCTGGAGGGAAATTGGAACAAAAATTTCTTAAAGTGTATAAACACCTTTTGACAATTCTTCTAGCTGCAGTATAATTTCACGCTGATGAAACTTCTGGAGTTTGCTGGTAAAATATTTTTAGTGTACTGTACTGTAGTGTGTTCGCGACACACACTCCTAGCTAATATACAGGACTACACTCAAGAAGTAAATCACAAGAAAAGCGATTGACGTCTCACCACATTTTTCTTAGCAAAGTCGGTGTGATTAATTCATCCAATTCAATTTTTCTTGCTTCTAGTTGTTCAATACTTATCAAAGACAAATAGGAGAGCCTCTCTTCTGACATTGTACAACGTAGATAATTTTTTAATAAATTTAATTTAAAAAATGACCTTTCCGCCATTGTAGAAGTAACTGGGACAAACTTCAATACAATACACAATAAAACTGCAATACATACATCTGGTAAACTTGGCGCAGCAAACTTATTTTGAATCATCAAAAAATAACCTAAATCTTTTATCGAATTTAGCTTCATTAAATCTTCACTAAAAACTGCTTTTAGAGACATAATTTGATTTGGAAATTCACTAGATAGGTCTAGGCTGTATACTTTTTGAAGATTACTGGCTTCATTATATAAGAGATCATTTGTAGTGCTTACAATATTTTTGGGAGAAAGAAAAGTGAATGATTTGTAACTGTCATTCATACTCTCAAAGTGATTTTTAATTGAATATCAATAACATCAAAATCGGCCTTAAGAACATCTACCTCAAACAAACGTTCTCTGTCTTGCAGTTTTTCATCAGCACTCAAATCATCGAAAAACTGTCTAACTTTTCCATGTCTCTTTTTTTTCAAACTCCGGGGTGAGATCCCATTTTTTAGCCAAACCACACACAAAATAGTTTCTTCCTTTATATTAGCAAAATTGTTACGAATATTTATGATAGAGGTTAAGCTAGAATTTAACATGGTCTTAGCATTTTCCAAATCTATTTTTGGTGATTGTAATGCTTTTGAAGTTAAATTTATGCTCTGTAAAATTTGACATTGGAAAATTAGCAAAAAGAAAAGAAAAAAGGAATTGGAACTTTTCCATATATTTTTTAATCGCTAAAGCTTCCTGTTTCTTGTCTTGCTTAGTACTGGTTAGTAAAATCTTTGGAAGTACTTTTAAAATTGAAATGTAATTGTAGCGAATTGATATTAGAGTCAAATCGAGATGATCACCTTGGCGTGCATTGATTTAATAGTCTGCTGAATGCTCTCGATATACTGCACAATTTTCAGATCACTCCACCTTTCGATGCTGATCCCAAAAAATGTGTAGATTTTTTGACAAAAGTCATAAAATTCACTTAGATGAGGCACGTTATTACATGCATCGTTTAGAACAAGATTGAGGTCGTGTGTTGAACAGTAAACGTAATTTGCTCTTGGTAGTTTTTCCTTAGTTAATTTCTGTAATCACCCATACGCTCCACTCATGTTGACTGCCCTATCATATCCTTGTCCTCGACATTCGCCAAATTAGTGTTCAGTGTCTTTAGAAAATTTAACACATCCCTTTTTTCAAACTTTTTTGCAGTCTAATTTTCCACCTAAATAAAGCCTAAGAACGTTTCGTTAATTCTGATATTATCTAGCTCATTATTATTATTAACATCAGTTGTTACATACCTTATTATAATACTTAATTGGTCTTTTTTTAAGTATCCTGTGTCGTGTCTAGAATAATAGAAAAAAAAGAACATCTATTTATATTTTAGCACAGTATTTTCTTTTATTCTAGAGCCTATAATAGCAATAAGTTCATTTTGAATTTCTGGGCTAAGATATTTTTGAATTATTTTTTCTGACAAATGAACATTGAGAAGAGAGTCATATTTAGCCAAGAGGTCTATTATATTCAAAAAATTCCCCTTTGAGTCGAATCTCGAGTTTCTCGATGGCCTCGAAAAGGAAGATTGCACATCGCTAGAGTCATTCAAACCTTGATGTATCATCTCATGTCTTTTTCTCAGAAACTATTGAACATATGAACTCAAGACTTTGACTATATGTATTAATTATACATTTATATTTATACTGAAGTGAAATTTTTTAAATATATTAATTAAGTTTTCAAAAACAAACTCTTAGTTGAGCGAGCAAATATGATTATTATAAATTTATTGAAAATTTTCATTTTTTCTTATGATATCTGCTTAAGAATATTTCAAAAATGTCACTTCAGTATACACAATTTCATTTAAGAAACAGAGTACATTTATACAATTTAAAAAAACATTTAGAAAACAATTTTTATAAAAAATCTTATCTTGTAAAAGTATTACCCTAATATATTTCCATCACAAATTATCTTCATTATGCTTTATTCAATCATAAATTTAAGATTCATTACGTATGTATTTCTCACCTGGTCACAATCATATAACCTATTTTTTTTCTTTTAACACTTTACTTAAACATGCGAAGATTTAGTAATCAGTAATAATAACTAATTAAAAATGAATTTAAACTAAAGAAAAGACCTAAATTTCAGTAAAAAAATGTCTACATTTTAAGTATAACATTTTTTAAAACCCACATGAAAATCTGAAATTGCCTTCAAAGGTTTTTAGCAAATCTAACAGTTGCAGTTATACAATTATCTAAAGTTAATTTGGGTATTAAAAAATAAAAATTAATCGAGGCTTTGCAACTTTTCCCCAGTTTTAAAAGGGCAATGTTTACATTTCTATACGTCAAAATAGGCGTGGTAAATCAACTGATTATTTTTTAAAAATCATTTTAAAATACTTCTAATTCATATAATGGCTTGCATGTTATATCATTGGAAAGGTCTTGATTTACAGATTTCAGAAAAAACAAAAACTCAAAATCGATTTTTAAAAGGGGTTTACCCTACTGACTGCTCTTAAAACGGTACAATAAACTTCAAAACTACTACATTTAACTTCTAAAATGTTTAAATCTTTCTTTGACATGTGGGAATGATTCAAAATACATTATTTAATTATCAAAATACATCTTACTGTTATGTTAAGAAACTCACTAGCTGAGCCATCAAGCTCACGATCCCGTGGTTAGTTGAGTCATGATTTCTAGAGCCGATTCCACTAAAAACCTCGTAATATAGTACAATACATTTACCTTAAGTCTATTTGGGACAAAATGTGAAAGTTGGAGTGGTTGGGAAAGTGTAGTGCAAGCTATTTTTTTTTGTCTCGTTATTGTTACTTTAACGGGGTGATAATGCTCAGATGAATCCAATTCTCCACCACAATAACAATAAACTTCCTCATTTCCAGTCAACGTGATGTTCAACCGGAATGCGGCCAACAAGCAACAATCACACTGCATGTCTTTTAAACTAGGCATTTAGAAAGTTAAGTGTGTCTCAAAATTTTCCTCTGAGAAAATTAATCCATTGTATTACGAACAGATGTGGACCGTGTGTAGCCTAGTGGTCAGAGTATCGGACTCCAGACCGGAAGACCAGGATTCGATACCGGATGCTACCAAATACCCACCGACTACACACGGTGTACGTGCTCGTTAAATCAGTGGGTCTGAAAGTCTTGTGGCCTGAATCACAAGTACAGGGGACTAGAAAATATTTCCCTCCCCTTAATTTTCATGCCAAAATTGTGGAGGTGCAGATAGTTGGTGTCACCATCTATCGTCCCTTCGGGGAATTTCACCGAGCTAATTCGTACTGTCACCTGTAAGGTGCTTAAGGTCAATGACAGACGTACTTCTAGCCCATTGCCACGATGCATTTCGTGGGCCTCAATCTAACTACGTCTTACAAGTGGCATTAGAAACAACGAAGAAAAGCTTTTCTTTTCACTTCCATTAATTATTTTATGTTCCTCTTATTTTAGTGTGAATATGATCGAACCAGATAGATGAACTATTGCATTAAACAAAGATGTGATCAGGTTCAGCCTGTCTTGAAATCTATCACTTTATGGTTAAGATAATTCAAACATGTCTTTAATTTATCTTTAACCTCACCAAGGGTAAAACAAAATTCAGCATCTGTTCAAAGACCAAAGATTAAAAAACAAACATCGATTCAAATATTCTCATTCGTGTTTCTGATTTAGCACCTAATTCTTCCGTAAATAAAAAAGAATAAAAGAATATACCCATGAAACTATAGTAGTTTTTGAATTTGAAGATCCAGAAACACAACACATACATTTTTTTAAAAAAAAAAACCCTTTTTTTTCTCTTTTCTTGTAGAGGATAAGATGGTCCCCTTTTTACGTACACAAATTCGGTGATTTTTATCAACGTTGACCATCAGAATATCACGAGGGCTAGCGGCTATGGATCTATTAATTTTGAACCTCATTAGAGTAACGAACGCGACAAACTCCCTCTCTTGATATAGCACTCTTCTCTCCAAATTTCCATACCATGCCATCGCTAGCTATTACAGCCTCGACAGTTTTAACATATACCATCCCCATTACTCAGCGTCCAGGGCCGATCCTAGCAGATGTGCAAAGCGTGCACCGAACGCGGGCGACCGCAGGCCACTTATAATTCTTTCAAGTGAGCAAAACGTTTTTTGTTAATTTCTTCTATTAAAATTTATAATAAGTTGAATAACTAAGCTGAATTTTAAATAGTTATTTAAAAATCAAAATAACTCTCGATTTCCCAATAACATAACATAGTTTGAGAAAAATAAGAATGGATTTCAAATTCTGAGGAACATCCTTCTCATCAGGGTGTAGCCTGTTTTATCAAGGATCCAGTATGAATGTTTACAGGCCCACCTAGGTACAGGAGCCCGGACGTGTGTAAGCAAAAGATTGTAAAAGGGTATTAATGGTCATATTAAGAGTTCCTTTCTACGTTTATAAAATAGTATGTCACTGGATTCAAACGATATAAACTTTCCGTGTGAATTCTGAATATCAGGACTCACTACAAAAAATTTTAAAAGCTGATAAAGTATCTCCAAATAATGAGAAAACAAAGAGTGGTAAGTGGTAAGAAAGACGAAAAACTTCTCATTCAAAGCGGTTCGACAAAAAGATAGTTTGAAGGAAAACACAGATAGCACTTGGGATGGGAAAAATCCATTCAGAATGTTATTTGCTTCAAAATGAAAATACCCCCTTCGTCTGTTGATTGATTGACTGTAATAAACATCGCACTAAAAAGCTACACGAATGCTTGGAAAATGCAATTTTTTTCAGAAGTGTCCCAGTGAAAGAGAATATTAGATTTTATTTATTCCGGTTCTATTTAATTTCTGTAACAACCATAAGACCGAATGTGCATTCAGTCAGCAAGGGATTTGCTTCCCGGTCCGAGAAAGATCTGGCCCATAAGTGCCAGAAGTCTTCTGTCACCCTCCAAGTCTATAGTTAATTATTTTTTATCTAGTATTTATGAGCTTTCAACGCTGGTACTATGGGAGGAATGGGGAGGGGGGTTAAGGAGGAATTTCGACACATCAGACAAAACGATGAAACACATGATCAAGATTTATGAGATGCTTAAGGACGAATGAAAATAATGGGGCAGAATAACCCTCAGAAATAAAGACTCCTTTTCGAAGAAAGCTGAGAAAATTTTGAATCAATTTGACTTAAAAACTAGTTTCTGATAAACAAGACAAAAATCGGAACAACAAAAACAATTCAACGAAAAAAAAAAGGTAACTATTTTTCAACTTCAAAATTCTCTTTTAGATTTTTAAGATATATAAAGTGAAAAAAATATATTTTGTTGCATTTGTGCTATAACAATTTTATTTATTTATTTATATAAATATAAATAACAGTCATCACAGTTTCTTATATTACTTTCATGTTCATTAACATATTTAAATGTATGTTGTAATGTAGCTTGAATGTACCGTTATCTTCTAAAAAAAGTTCAAATGGCATTGTTATTCAAATGAAATAATATTATTTGCCTCTCGTATAAAAATAATTTCTTTAGTATTTTACGAAAAACAGTAGTAGTTCATTTTAAATGTAAAGCACTAATTAGCCTTTGAGTACATTCATTAATTATTTACCAAACCTAACAATAGCTCGAAATTGAAATAAAACGTAGTTATATTTATTTTGATGATTTTGTTTGTAATCATAACGTAATACGATATTTTTTTTTAGTAATACATGAAACATTCTATAATTTCTAAATATTTAATTTAAATTGCTTCAAACTTTGAAGAGAATTTTCAAAGGAATAAAGTATGTTAAGTTTATTTAAAGATACACACACATTTTTTGTTCTTTTTATTGAGGTAACATGTGAAATAAACACATAATATTTCTAATATACTCTAAGACTGCTAAGAGAGCCATTATCTTGCATGTCATTGAAGTTGAAAAATACAATTTATTTTTTTCTTTTTGTATTTATTGCTATTTTCAGAGTGATTTGCACAATACCTTCTTGTTTAAGATCTTTTGCCCAGAGAATTTGAAAGAATATTTAATGCAAACTAATAATTAATTGTGTGTATAATTTATAAAATACATAAAAATCGTATAATTTCTTTTAAATATTGTATAGCATTCTGTATGCTTCTAATAAAGTTAATCAAAACTCATCTATAAAAATCCATAGCAATATTTAAAGTCTTTAAAAAAGGCAACAAAAAGAATGTCAGAACTATGGCAGAAATTTCTTATAAAAAGCATTTAATGAAAGGTTTATTTTTACAGAACAATAATAAATGTTGAAAAAATATAGGTAATATTTTAGTTGCACCTAGTAGTATAAAACTATTTAATTAAAGTGTTAGCAAAATGCATTACAGAAATAAAAATATGATAAACATAATTTATAAAGTAGATAAGTGATTTCAAACAAAACAAAAATGTGAAAAGTTATTCAATAAGTAGTAAGGTAGTATAATCTTGAGTATTTTTAATGTAATAAGAATACAAATTTATTTAAAAAAATTTAGATTTCTTTTGTGATATTGTGGCCTTTGTCCAAAAGTTTTGAGCTATCTTAGAAATTTCAAATTATTCTAGAAATGTTTTATTGTTCTGTTTAGTCTCAAAATATTAAGATATCTGAAAAAACAAACAAACAAAATAATAATAATATTAATGTTTTATTATCTTATATTTAGAAACTTTAAAAGGAAACTACAAATTTAGAGTATTGTGATTGTTTGTTCCTAGGTTTTTTTTCAAAAAAAACCCTTAGAATTTTTGAAGCTTACTTTTGGTGAAAATATTTTAATAATTTTGAATAAGTAATCAGGAAGCCAAGCTATTGTTTTGTTCTAGAAATGAAACTAGTATGTTTAAACAAGCAATTAGTTAAAAGAAATTTGTTTGTATTTAATCAGAAATTTCATAATTCAGTCAGAAAATTTGAAAATAAAATGAAATGTAATTTTTTGAGAGTTTGGAAAAAAAAGTTAAAAACTTAAGATTATTATTTTCATTTTGTAAATATTTCAGGCAATAAATTTACATCTTGCAATAATAAATAGAAATCTTTAAAAAGTTTTAAAATTTAAATTCAATTAAAAAAGATTTCATTTATTTTTTAATCCAAAATTTATAACTTTATTTTCAAGCATTCGCAGAATTTCCTTCCTCACT
Organism: Trichonephila clavipes; assembly: GCA_019973935.1. NCBI lineage: Eukaryota > Metazoa > Arthropoda > Arachnida > Araneae > Nephilidae > Trichonephila > Trichonephila clavipes. Next base: position 74,617 of record BMAU01002487.1, read on the forward strand.
GCTACAAAGAAATAAATTATATGATTCGGAATCGGAAATCGTCCATTGGGAAGATCAGTGACGTAGACGACACCTGAGAAGGGCACCCCCTCTCCTAACTACCACACCACACCAACGGGAGGACGATTCAGCTCTGGACAGATTTAACGTGCATAGCTGCCCTACACGGCGGGTCTTTAGTGCTACTGGGCTCAAACTCGTGACAAGGCAAGCCACGATTCGATACAAATACCACTCGGCTACCGAATCAAATGATGAAAGAGTATAACAGCAAGTATGATTCCTCCACTGAAATCGATCCAGATTTAGAAGAGGGAGATACATTTAGAAATAAATGTTTCATATGTATAGACACATAAACATTTGTGAAGAACATGACTTTAAAGAAGACAACTGGTACACATCCACTTTCAAATGAATTTTTGAAAAGAAAAAAAACCTATTGCTGGAACAATAAGAGAAAATAAATAAGAAATTCCAAAGTAAGATATAGACGGTATACAGCTCTTCAATGAAATAACTTCATTCAAAGACATTTTTCCTGGTAAAAAACAGCCAACTGAGATATTGCAAATTATAGTGAAAAAGGATTATTATTCCCTGTTTTCCCAATTTCGCTCTAGCATTAAGAATTTTTTTGAACTAACCTGTTTCTGTAGCTTCCGATGAAAATTAAAAATTACTTGAGAAATAATATGACACAAGAGAAAGGCTTTCAGATTTGGTTACAGTCTCGATTGAATCCGAAATATCAGAAAAAACTGATTTAACCGAAACTATTAACAAATTTGCTTCTCAGAAAGAAAGACAAGTTATATTATAATTACAGTAAAATCTGGCGTATAACGTGTCCTTACACATATTCGCCATATCGCACGCAACCCTTTTTTACGAAGAAATCTGAAATGCATGTGTGCAATGATCTTGTGTTTTGAAGTCTTTATTCGAATATTATTCCAAGCTTTAGTAAAAAATAGTGTACTTTCAGAATTACAACCCTTTAAGTCCATAAGGAATGTTATTTTTTTCACAGAAACAATATTTTGATATATGTAAAAGTCTCATCTTTTTCTGTGCTCATCTTTTTGTATTTTTAAAGTTCTCATTTTTATACCCTGCGTATAACGTGGAACCGTAAATTTCTATCTTATTTTTTGAGTTAAAAGTGCATGTTATACACCGGATTTAACGGTATAGTTGATTACTTACTCTTAGTATTTATTTTTATTAGATCGTTTTTTAGACTAAATTATATTGTGTGTGAGTGTGTTTTGCATTTATATAATTATAAAATGTATATTTTTATATTAAAAGTTATATTTTTGTTAGTTTATTGTTTTGTTAAAGCATTTTGTCGCTATTATAACTCATTACCTGTTCAAAAAATGAAGTTCTGCTCTTTAAATTTATATTGAGTTATTATTAATTTGTTTTAATTTTTATTCTTATATAAGTAGATGCTTTTTAACGTCAACGTTAAGTATTAGTCAAAATATGAAAAGTTCTCTAGGGGGTGGCACATTAGGCGTTTGCATGAGGGTGACCGATACCCTAGGATCGGCGCTGTCAGCGGCTGTCCTGTAGACTTCAGGGGGTGTCGTATTTATAGATCTTCAAATCCATGATTCAACAACGCCAGCAACGTGAACGAAACTACACTGCTGGCCAGCGTAAATGCAACACCCTGAAGGAAGCATGCAAATAACATGAAATTTACAATATGCATTAGCGGAGGTTAGATATGTGTGTGTGTGCAAATGATTAGAATTTCAGCACAGACACACATCACCCGTGCCTGTGGCGCCACCTCAAAGCGCTATTTAAGGCTTGGAGATTTCGACGATTTTAAGTTCGGCAATTGTGTTTTTCTTGTGGTTTTTTCAAAAAAAGAATCAGTTATGTCTCGTAGAAAACAGTGATCAGCTTTTGATGAAGTATCCGAGTTCGACAGAGGAAGGATAGTGGCCTACCGAGATTGTGGATTATATTTCAGAAAATTCGGTGGTTGTGTTGGACGAAGCCAAACAACTGTAATATGGATATGTGACCGTTGGATGCAGGAGGATACGACGGATCGACGTGGTTGATCACATCCCCCTCAGTGCACCACTTCACGTGAGGACAAACAAGTTGTGCGCATGTCAGTGACGGATTGCTCAGTCACATCACGAACCATAGCACCGCACATTGAGTCTGTAACACATCATTTAGTGTCTGCGCGTACCATTCGACGCCGTTTATGCACAGTGGTCTGACCGCAAGACATCCATTGCTTGGTCTACCCTTGACGCAGAACCACAGACGTTTCCGCCGCCAATGGTGTGATGAAGGAAGAATGTGGGTGGCAGAATGGAATGAAGTTGTCTTTACTGGCGAGTCACGAATCTGTGTGCAACACCACGATGGTCGGATTCGAGTCTGGAGACACCGTGGAGAAATGATGCTGAAAATCTGCGTTATGCACCGCCGCACTGGTCCTTCAACGAGTATTATGGTATAAGTGGTATGGGATAACACTTTTGCACTTTTCTATTACGCATTGCCGGTACTTTAAACAGCCAGTGCTAAATCTACGAGGTGTTGGAGCCAGTTGTCCTTCCTTACCTTCAGGACTTGGCCACAGCCATATTTCCACAGAATAATGTGTGACCACACGTGGCACGCATTGTCCAAAGGTTCTTCGTCATCGTCAATCACCAGATTAAATTGCTTCCCTTGCTGGCTTGCTCTCCGGATCTTTCAACGATAGAAAACATGTGGTTCATGTTTGCTCAACGATTGACCCAAATTATAATCCCAACTGCCATACCAGATTAACTTTGGCAACGCTTGGAAGCTGCTTGATCTGCTGCACCCCAAGAACACATTTAAAGTCTCTTTGAATCAATACTCAGGCGTTTGGCAGCGGTGATCTTCAACAATGGCGGCTAATCTGGCTATTGATTCTGTCAGGAACCACAATTCACACAAGTCTATACTTGGTCAACATGTTATATATACAAAATAAATTTTGTTGAGCTATCTTTTGTCTTCCATGGTGTTGCATTTATGGTGACCAGCAGTGTATAATACATTGGTTACCACGGTGAAATAATTAGTTGAAGTATGTGAATAGTTCTTAAAATATTTTGGTTACAATATTTACTGGCTAATGCATTAGCAACTTAATAAGTTTCAGTATATAAATTTGCTCAGTTAACGCATATCACCGATAAAATCTGGGAGACAACCACAGATACGCAGTCCAATATTTGTGCTCATCACATTGCGAAAATTTGAAATCCAGTGATGTTCTGCTCAACATAAATGTGATAGAAATTTTTTGCTGCAAATGACACAAAAATAAAATGAACATTAAGAGTATATAGTGGAGTATCCACCTTAGACAAAAAAATTTAATGAGATTTCAATATCAGAGATATTTCAATCTTAGAAAATAACGAAGGGATCTTAATATGAATTATTAGCCCCTTTATTTACAGCATTATATTTATCCAAAGCTCCATATTGTAATTATATTGTCTTCAAAACCGAGCTGAAACATTTCAGAGTTTATGTCCATGATTTTAGTTTTTGGAAGTCCTGGCATTTTGGTTTTTAAGAAACATATTTATATGTGATATTCTAGTTCTCTGTGATAATAAATGATCTCATAAAAAGACATAATTTGATGCCAAATTAGTCAGGTTGATTTGTCATGTATTGCGAGATTTTACATTTGTATTTACTTGGCGGCAGCTGTTCATGAATTGTTACCTATATTCAAGATTGTAGCACAAATAACAATTTACAGTTAGTTTGTACCAGTTTTCAGAAGTTAGTTCTATATTGTTCATAGCAAGGGGTTCCTCTCCTTTACTTCGAACATCGAATCTGAGACACTGTAGATTCTCTGGAAACGAATGCATGGCATTGCTTTTTTGAATATAGGTATTCTCCAATTTTTGTTCCCCAAAATAATCTACTCAAAGTTTTAAATGACCTAGTTCCCCTAAACATATAATAGGTTGAAAAAAGCATTCGATTCCACCAGAGATACATACCACTTTTTGATTTCTCCAAGCTGACGTTATGATTCAACAACTGTGCATGTTTTAAATAAGTTCCATAAATGTGTCATTCTCCATCAAATGCTAAGCCGATGAAGAATTGGAAGCAATGTTATGAGGACCAAAAAGCAGGAGTATATTTACAGTTGTCACAGTATTGTGAACTAGAATGCGTCTCGTAGTGGAAGCAGAGCTCTGCTAAAATTCTTCGAAATCTAAATGATATCGCTAAATTACTGTTGCCATCAGAAAAAATTTGGTAAGCAATTGCAACGTTTTCTCTCAAACCCATGTCCATATAAACATCCTGTTTAGAATATAGACGGGAACATTACATTGTTTGGATGTTTCAGGGCATCAATGTCTCTGATTTCAAAATATGGCTCATTCTGTAAAGTAATGTAAAATTCACATCATCAAGATGAAACTCTTCACCCCTATTTTCATCATCACTCATATTTGAATCTTACTATTCCTATAGGGCAATAAACTCCTATATACTCTACATATATGATCAATACTCTCCGCATTGTTTATAGAGCAAAATGCTTACAGTAGTCAATTTAAAGGTTTGAAAATGCAGCTGTGAAAGAGAGCGTCATTGCTTTTTTGTTAAGCGTCCTTTTTCAGACCTAAACATTTTCTTTTTTATACAATTAAAATATTGGAAATAGTTAATTGTTTTTTGGTTTAATGTATATCATTAAATTCTTTGAAGATGAAAAATTGGGATTTGGGGACAGTCCATGATTTACAGTTTTATTATTATTGATATTGTTATTTAAGTGAGTATGTTACGTGTGTGTATGTGCCTGAATTCCTTGAAGATACTCTTGGCACATTCTTCTTCAAAATGACAGAAATTCCCGATATTACGTGGGCGTTCTTATAGTCGACGATCACTAAGGCTTAATCGAGAATTCGTCAAAGCGGATTTCGTTATTCTCGTCAATAAGCGCCTTAGGCAACGAAGTATCAACTAGTTGATGCATCTAATTTACAAAGTGAAAATCACCATGCTTCTAATCTCTAACTTTTCAACTAACAGCTGTCAATGTGCACGTTTCTCTCTTTGACATACCAACATTTGTATTGTAGAATCAATCTGCATAATACATTTCCATCGTAAGGATGTGGCAGTCAAACTCCAAGTAAAATTTTAAGGAATATTCCATCATGTTAGTTAAAGAGGGAACCTAACGAGATAAATCACTACATATTTATATAATTTCTTTACTAATATTTAAGTGTGCTTTCATAGATTTTGTACTATAGAATGTTTGCAACATTTTATTAGAATAGAAATAAAGTTTCTTTATAAATGGATTCTCAGAAATGATGGTAAAAATCAATTTTGTCATGTTAAAAAGATACAAAAGTGATAGAAGTGAGGAACTCAGGGACGTTTTCCCCCGTAGAATCTTATTTTTTATTCTAATTCCAATACAGTGTAAATGGATTGTTCACAACACTGCTTTACTACTCTTTATGACAGATGATGATTTGTATAATGCAAGAATATTTACTATTACAAATATGTATATATTTCTAATAAAATAATATTTTGCATTTATTTCCATCTATAGTGTATATTTTATTTAAAGTCCAAAATATCTATTAATTATTTTCATATTTTTAAATAACTGAAGTTTATTAATATATACATATGAGACGTTAAATTAGGAAATCAATATTTTTTTATTGAACATTGATTTTACCAAGATTACATTATTGTTTATGTAGAAATCATTTTATTTCTGTAATAAAATATAATATTATTTAAACTAATTGCCCATTTTATCTAAAATTAAATTTATTCACCAATATACATCAAAGACAGATTCTTTAGTTTTTTTTAAAAAAATACTAGAAAAATTTTAAAAAGTTTCAAATACATAGTTTTTTTAAGAAACAACTAAGAAGAGGCCTAATTAGTTTCTATAAAAAACTTCCACGTCAGAAAAAAAAATTACTTTATTAGAGAATATTGTTTAATTAGTTAAAATTAACAATAGATATTTAAAGAATAAACAACGTTTGTGTGTGTGTGTGGCTGCCTCGTGTATTACTGTATCTTTTTATGCTGAGAAGTTTAATACATTATTTTATAGTCTGTCTATGTGGATTTAGCAAAAAAATATAATGCATATCACAAATCATCATATTCTTTAAGCAAGGAATTCTGATATAAAATATCATGCTTCAAGTATATTTCAAATCTTATAGGTCAAATTTCTTATGATTTACACATTTAATTAGTATAAATTTAATATATCCTAAAATTTTCTTACAAACTTAATTCACTTTTAATAAATACATTGAAGGTTTTAGTAAGTATCAATGTCAAATAAATTAATCGTAGAATTTTTTTTTTCAGCTTCCAAGTAAAGAAAAAGTCATTTAAAATAAAAATAAAAATTATTGACTCCCGACTATACCACTGAATGGGCATTGTCAGGAGACTGTTTATAGCAAATGAACAGAGTGTCGTGAAAGGTCTACATTTCAGTGGCATAACGTACACCCCCACATCACGGGGGAGGGCAGGACTCTTAGTGTCCGAAGGCTTGACTTACGCTTAGTACGTATTTACCCAATTTATAAAATATTAAAGGCAAAACCTGTCTTTCAGGGGGAAGGGGGATCCTAGCAATCTCTGTTTCGCCACTAGTAAATTGATAGAAAACATTACAGTGGAGCCGAAGCCATTGAAATTAATACACCGCATAAAAAAATATCGCACAAAAAGGAGATCGTATAAAAAAAGACCGCACAAAAACAGGTTCAGCTGTAATATAGTATTTGAATTAATTGGAACAAATGGTAAAAAACGTTTTTTTTTTTCTGAAGAACCTTAGCTTTTAAGGCTACACGGTACCCTTTTTCAAAAAAAAAATTTTGGAGACACAGTTACAGTAAAAATAATTGATGTTTTATGTTTAGATTATATTATTAAGTTGATTCTGTAAGCAAAAAGTCAGTTTGACCAGCCATTATTTTACAATTTTAAAAAATTAGGAATTTTTGAAGTTTTTCAAACTCTTATAAAATACTCAATTTTTGAGTTTTTTTAGTAATTTTAAGTTATTTATGATTCTTACATTATTACAAACAATATTTAGTATGGATTTGAAAATCTATTCCCTTGTTGATTTTTAATAATTATTTTTCTAGGAAAACCTGGAAAAACACGAACATTTTTAAAATATCAACTTTACTATTTTTTAGAAAAATAACTAGATATCTCAGCCTTAAATCGATACTAACTTTTATCGAACATACATTTCGAAATATATAAAAAAAATTCAAGGCTCTATCTTTAACAGGAAAAAAGCCTTAGGGATTAGAAAACACTTATACCTTCAAAATTAAAAATCTGAGAAAAACGCATTTATAGTTTGTAAAGTCATAAAACAACAACTTATAAAGCCCGTAAAACTCTAATTTTTTAATATGTTATTTTCCAATGTGTGTTCTACATTAAAACACTATTTTTATTAAATATGACTGAAAATTATATTTTTAATTCAAAATATATTTTTGCATAATATTGATAGCATTTGTTAAGACGTCAGTTTATTCAGCTTTATCTTAACCTAATATTTCACAAAAGTTTTGAAACACGCAGCATTTATGTACAAAATAATAATGATACTAACTTAAGCTAAAAATAGTCAGGTTTGCTCATAAAATTTAATTTTTTTCAGTTTTAAATTGGGGCAGTTTAGGAAGTTTTAGTTCTTGTCGTACGACTTTAAAATACTAAAATATAGTACTAAAATATGTTTAGTATAATGTAGTTTGGTACATCAAGGAAATATTCAGTTATATCTGCAGCATTTGAATTCAGAATACTGGTATTCGGAAGTCTAATTGCAGAATCAGCTGAGAACTGATTTTTAGATACATCATTTTCAGTAGTACTCCATTACTTCGAAATATTGTTTCTCACAGAAACCCAGAACGCATTTGCCATGGCATTTTCTCTTCAGGAAAAAAATTAATGATAAAGCTTTTAAGTTATATAAACTATTTTTAAAGCAAAAATTGGCCATGAAATTAATCTTTATTAATTAATTATGAGAACTCAAAAAACTCAAAGCATAATCAAGCAGAAATGGTTTTAGTAATGAAAATTGGAATTAATAACCATTTCAAACACTAAAAGCTCAAAAATATTTTTAATTAATTCAACTTAAGTGGGAAAAAATGCTTTAAAAGGAAACCGAAACCAGAAATATAGCTCACAAAACTTCAAATATCTTAAAAACTAATTTGCTAACAGATCTGAAATTTCGTGGCAAGCATCTCAATGATATGGGCCACCAAAACATGCAAAAAAAAATTCGGTAAAAATGAAATTTTTAGGGTACTGTGTAGTCTTAATCGTTACATGCATTTTCACTACACAAAATAATTCTCTAAATTAGTACGAAGTACGCCATCTCTTAGAAGAAATGACTTTTTCAACTCGTCTTGTTATTGACTCTACTAGTGCAACGCACATGTTCTTTAGCTTCATCAACGTAGAATCATATTTGTATGGCACTTTTTATCATTTGCTCTGTTGTCGTAGAACTCATCTTAACTAAAAGATTCTTGAGAAAATGTCATAGATTCTCTATTGGAGTTAGGTCTCGTGAATTGCCAGACCATTTAAGCACTTTTATTTTATTTTCCCGTTTAAAAATCAGGAACAATATCGAATACGGACAAGAAGCCAAATCCTGTGTGTAAATGTTCCGCCAAACGTTTCCAAGAAAGAAACAATTCTATTGAGTCATATTTGTATTTATTTGATATAATGCACCCTGCTTTTAAGAAGAACTAAGCTTTCAGTGCCATTTGTTGTGGAAAATTTCCCAATTCATCTGCTTAGAGGAGTGTTTTACAATCTGTTTGATGTGATCTGGCAGCATGATTTCAACTTCACTTCGTCTAACTACACTTGATTTGTATCCCTGCACAAATAAATGCGTTTCATCACTCAAAATCTCCTCTTCTAGTCGTTAACATACCAGGATTGGTATTTTTGGCCTATGTCTATGCCAAAAGTCTTTTCATCTTTTTGTGAGCTAGAAATTACTTTTTGCTCGGTCTCGGTCCTTTTGATGCCTTACGGCTAACTTCCAGAACCCTTTTCTGTACAGTTAGTATAATTTCAACACAATAATCCAATAAATCCCGTAGAAGGTCCGTGCTTGTCTTACTTATTATTTTGCTATTTTTTATTAGAATTTTGCCAGTTCTTAGATTAATTTTCTGTTTGATCCCACATTTCCCATTTCTTTTTGAAGACGATGATCATAAATCTTGAAAGGTTATGAAAAATCTTGAAAAACTTAAACACGCAAGCTTTGAATTTTGCATTTTTTATTCTACTTTTAAAAAATATAGGGTACCTTGCTGCATCCATACATGCATTATTCAGGAGAATTCAATAAATAGAACGCTAGAAAATTAAATTTTAAAATTGTACGCAAATGTGATGTAAGTATAATTCAGGTACACTTTCTTCAAAATCCGTTTTGTATATAATGTGTATTGTAAAAGCCTAATGTTTCTGTACAATTAATGCAATTTTTCTGTATTATATGTTCAGATTTATTGAAAATTCTGCAGTTTTTTTGCAAAAATTACGGAAAATTTAAATGATTATTTGATGATTCAATGATTAAAATTTTGTTTTTTAAAATGTTAATTATGTCTAGTTTTGCATTTATAAATACTCAGTGTATCATTAATCTATACGGAACCTTTCAACTAATATTCTTAGCATCTTTTTGGGGATTATAAATTCCCGTAAATTTCCAATCAACTCCAAAAGGTGAACAGGATATGCAAAGTAGATAGGGTATTTTTAAGTTGAGCGTGGTAAGCTAGCAAGTATGAAGGCTACTGAGCCAGCAGAAGTAGCCTCCAATTTAGAGGATTCCATGAGATAACGTTAGTGAAGCCTTATTGCTGTTATTCTACGGAAGAACTAGAAAGCTGATATACCAAGTGGTAACTATAATTTATGTACGCTTAAAATATACGTTAATTTAGTAAAATTAGTATTTCTCGGACCTCCTATTTCGGTAGACCTTATTTGATCTTGAGCATAATTATTGATTAATTTCATAATTCGTAATTTAATTTAATATTATAGGTAAATCCCCCTTTTTTGTGACGTAACATAGAAATATTATATGTTATTAGAGTTTTTTTATATTTGATGTAAAAAGTACAAGTTATTACTATACAAAATAGCTCTTAGTGATTCTTTGCCTCAAATTAATCTTGGTTTCCAGGATTAGACCCAGGGAGGTCTTCACAGTGGCGCCCAGCGAATAAATCCCGAGTTTAGAGTCGGATCTAATTTTCGAATCATCCCTGAGAAGTAATTTTCTGGGATGGAAAACGTGGCTGAGTTCTTGGAGAATATTGATAATAACTTAACATATTACGAGATACCCACACAACTGGCTGGTGCATATTTAAAGAGTCATCTCACAGGACGAGCACTAGACTGGTTTGAGGTTCTAGGTTATAGGGTTGTAGAAAGCAAGGCGACAGATTACGCCCACTTAAAGCAAGCTTTGACAGAATAGTTCCTGGTGGTTAGGAATAGGTCGGAACTCGAAACGCGTTTTTACACATCCTCTCAAAAGCAGAATCATAAACTTTCCGATTTTGTGTATGACTTGTTAAAGATACACAAAATATTAAAACTAGAATTTTTTTATTGAAAACAATTATAAAATCCCCGTGCACCATAAAGTATCACACGGGGCTTACAGAAGTAGATATTAAACACAAATTCAAGGGAAACAAAACTTTTTAAAAAATGAGGTTATGAAGAGTTACAAACAGTTACAACAAATTAACAGAAAATTTTGAAAGCACTTCTGGTGGAAAGAAATATGGTGAAAATTCGGTAGCGAATTAATGTTAAGTTTCTTGAACACCAGTCTTATGATCTTTCTCTCTCTGACATACTTGGAACACAGAAGGATTACATGTTTCACATTTTCCACGCCACCAATATTACAGTCACATGAAGATGAAGGAACTAAATTAAATTTATTGAAGTAGCTTTTGAAATTACCATGACCAGTGAGAAATTGGGTTAATTTATATATAGTGTAAAATTATGATATGATAGTCTCTTATTAATGGTGGGAAAAATTTCTTTGTTATGCTCCTCTTAATAGAAATGAGATATTCTTGGTTCCAAGACTTCACCATTCTTTCTTTCGTGATCTTCTTGTAAAACGATTTCGGAATATTTACGTCAGTTTCAATTTTGAGCTTGGTTGCAGCTTTTGCAAGCCAATCGACTCGCTCATTCCCAAGAACACCCGTGTTTCCGCGAACAAATGCAAAATTTATTGAGATGTTTTTATCTCTTAGGTTTTTAAGTTGCTTTTGGATCTCGGCGATTATGTTGCTAGATGAAGAAATACATTTAAGAGAATCCAAGGAGGAAAGAGAGACAGTACAAATGAGATATTCTGAGATGACACTATTTTGCTCAGTGACCCATTTAACGGCGAAATTTTAACATAAAAGTTCAGTTACAAAAACTGTGCATTCATCACGAATTCTAAATTCAAATCACTACCGAATAAAGTTATTTTAGATTCTCTTTCCATATAATTTGTGACCACTAATCATTTATCCAGTTAATGAATTACTTTGACCATTGTAGTCTATTTTTAGCACTGCTGTAAATTGAGATAAAACGTTTCAGTGGAATTCTACCTCTAAGTCTAACATCTGCTAATCTTCTCCTGATTGTTTTTGAACTGACAGAAATATTAGCATCATTCAGATAACTTCTGATGACCCCATTGATGAGATTCTTTATTCTTAGAAACGTAGTTTTTTTGTATTTCTGTCATCAACAGATGTGATGCATCTTTTCCGGCCTTTGCTTTTTATTAAATTTGTCTGCTGAAAACTTAAACAAAATTTTCAGTCACCAGATATAGTCACTGAACTACAAACCATTCTTGCAATTTTAACATAGGAAAGACCAGTTTCTAGTCACACGTCTCTTTCTATGTGTCAAATCTACTCTTTTATTTGATGTCATTGCTTCTTGATTAAATATCATTGTGTCCTGGCCAGGAAACAGTTCTGATCTTAAATCTATCGAAAACCCATGGCACCGTTTGAAAACTATTGTTTGAATGAGGTACCCATGAGGAACTAATTGAAGAAATAATTGTTTCCTGGCATCATAGAACAATGAAAGAAGGGCTTAAAACTACACTGGTGTGCAAAACTTAAGCAACAGGTGGGTTTATTGCCATAACTTCACAAAACATCATGTGAGAGACATGAAATTCAGAAATGAGAAAGTATTATGCACGTAAAGGATGACGAAAGCATCGGCCCTAAAAAAGGAATACAATACCTACATACGGTATAGAATCAAACAAAAACAAGCTTTATTGAACGCATAGTATCGTAACTCATGATGGTCTATCCAACTGGAAGAACAACAAGCAGATGTTCCCTAATATGGTATATACCCTACCCTCACTGCAATGGTTGCTTCGCACCGTCTCCGCATACTCAGAACCAGCTGGTGCAACATTTCTTGCGGTAGGAGTGCCCATTCTTCAATCAGCATCTGTTTGAGTTGTCGGGTGTTCTCCGGATGAAGTAAGCGTGCTGCAATACGTCTCCCAAAGCATCCCACACATGTTTGATGGGATTTAAATCTGGGGAGTACGCTGGCGAAACCATTCGAGTTATATCTTCACTTTCCAGCAGCTCCTCAACAGACAGAGTCCGATGTGGCCGTGCATTGTCATCCATAAAAATGAAGTCTGGGCCAATGGCACCTCGGAACAGACGCACATGGGGAAAAAAAGTACTTCCTCACATTAGTGATCCCCGATTAAAGACACTCTATCGAAAATGTGTAGCTCAGTTCACCCGTTCAGCATAATGCCTCCCCAGGTATGAACTCCAGGACCACCGTAATGGTGTCTTTCCGTGATGTTACTGGTATAAACCCGTGCCCGGTCTCTCTCCAAATCAAAACGCGTTGAGAATCGCTTCTGGTACTGAACCGACTCTCATACGTAAAGAGGACACGATTCCATTGACAGTTGTCCAGTTTTTGTGCTCTCTGCACCACTGTAAACGGTGGCGTCGGTGGTCAACTTTCAACTGGAGGCAGCGTTCAGGACGGCGGGCGAATATGTCCCCTTTGTTAAGGCGTCTGGCCACAGTAAACCGCGACACTTGTCACCCCGTTGCTGTAGAGAGTTGCTGAGCGATGACGCTTGCTGACTGCCGTCGGCCTCTCTTCACCTGCAGGATGATATATCGGTCATCCCCTGCAGTTATCATCCTCGGGCGGCCACCGCCAATCTTTCTAACAGCTGTACCTGTGGTTTGGAACGCTTGCGCGCGAAACGACACTTTTGTTGATTCCGAACTCTGCAGCTACACTCGTGACGGTACGCCCCTCCTCCAGCTTTCCGATCATTCTTCCACGTGTGAAGTCGTCCAGGTGATTTCTTCTAGCCATATTTCACGAACTGACTCACTGGCACTTGCAGCGAACACGCTGAATTGCGTCTGCGTCCTTCATTTTATTTCACTGTTGAACAGCACTCACCGACATCACGCGTTTCGCATACGCTCACGTCGCTTCTGACGTTTCGTTCCTGATATTTGCAAACGCATGACGTTTCTACTGACTTATATGTTCACTGTACTGATCTCCAGACCTTCTTTTCTGCAATTTCATGGTTATCTCTCTGCTTAATTTTTACATTGTTGCTTAAGTTTTGCTCACCAGTGTATTTTCAGTTCAATGAAACATCGATGAGAAGCTGTAATAAAAAGTAAAGGATATCCCTTTAAGCACTGATAATTCACTGATATCGGTATTTACTGTGTATCGATAGTTATCGCTAAGTAAGTTTTTTTTTTGCTTTGTAAATATTTGATTTTTTTTATTGAATTCAGTATGAAGTTATCTTTAGAATGGCATAAAAGACTTTGTATTTTACATTAAATTAAACAATGAATAGTTCATTTATTCTTTAAGATAAAAATAAGTATAATTCATGTGATTTATTTTTTTAAAAATTGGCAGCATTTGTGTGTGTGTGTGTATTAGTTAATTCTGGAATGTAGTCAACATTGTAACTGATTTTTTTTGGCTTCTGTGACATGTTTCGTTTAAACAAAATGTGGAAATGCAACATTTATATATATATATATACACATAAACATATATATATATATATTGTATATATATATATTGTATATATATATATATTGTATATATATATTGTATATATATGTATATTGTATATATATATATTGTATATATATATTGTATATATATGTATATTGTATATATATATATATATATATATATATATATATATATATATATATATATATATATATATATATATATATATATATATATATATATATATATATATATATATATATATATACAAAATGAATTGAACGTATACAAATGAAAATAGGGACAAATTCGTATCATATCGGAATTTTATTCCAAAACTTTTAAGAGAAGAAATAACGTTCAATAAAGAAAATATTGTATAATATTATGTTGAGTATAAACACATAAATGATTCTCTGATAATTAAATATGTAAAGGATGCTTCAATTCTCTGAAAACGTATGAAACTCCTTACTCTCACGCCAGGAGAAGAAAAAAAAAAAAAATGTCAAGAAAATATGGATCATTTTGGTAGTCTTACGTTAAATCAAAATGTACTTTAAATAATATTTTAGTTGTGTTTCTTTAATCATGTCGTAATGTTTAAAGATATTTTTTTATCTATACTTACTGAAATAGGACTTAACACATCCAATTCCGTCATCATTTTGTTATGTCTTAGGATGACGAGGTTAGTAGAAATATTTGTTATTTATTATGTTCATTCCCACTTAACTAATGAGGGAACTTTTGCATAATGACATATTCATTCTCTTTAATTTTGACAAAAAAGATAAGATTCGAAAATGAACTTCTTTACTTAAATATTGTATTAAGGAAAAGGTATCTAATACTGAGATATGCGAAATATTAACATTTAAAAAAATGTGATTGTAATATTTATTATTATTGGGAACATTAACAATCTCGTGCACCACACGGGAGCTTACATAGAAGTCAGCATAAAGCACATACCACAAAGAAGAGAAGGATTACAACACAAACATTCATGTCTTACGCGGGATTCTAACCCAGACCCTACGGGATCGCAGTCAGAGTCACTAACCACTGTACTGAATGGGTGTAATCTTGAGGCAATTATTTTTCAAAATATCTCTCTATGACGCGATAATTTTTAAGAAGATTTATTTTTAAATTTGCCGTGATACATAGTATTTTTTCTCATTTTTAGCTTAGTTTTATGCGTGATAATGGAAAAAAGTGATAAAATAACATTCATATGTAATATTATATGTTTTCATTAGTTTTTTTAAAAATTTTCTTAAAAAATTATATTTTGGAAGTTTTTCAAATGCTTCATTTCAAAGATTTTTTTTATTTATTTCTTAAAAAATATCACAACACATTTTTGAAGTACATTTATAAGGAATGAAACAAACGTTATAAATTATTTCTGTAGAATCATATTTTATTGCCAGTAAAAGTTGTTAAGTAGGAGTTTTTGACAATGTTTCAATATTTTTAGGAAAAACTGCAACTATAACTCATTAAAAATTACTAAATTGAAATACTTTTAGTTCATTCGAAAGGTAATGCCATTAAACACATTTATGGGAAATCCCATGCATGATTCATTTTATTTATTCATTAGATATCACACATTTGACTTATCATCAACTTTATACAAATACAGTTTTAAGAAAAACTGCCTTTAGTGCTTAAAATTTAACTTTCAACTTTATTAAAGTTTTCTTTCGAATGAATATATTACGACTCTTTAAACTCAATGTTCATTTCTAACAATTGCACGATCATTACAGTCAGAATAAGAATGCCAGTTTTATTTGAGTTTCAAAAATTTAAAAAGTAAAATAAGATTATTGACCTAAGTGTTGTTCAGTGCTATCGGATGTCGAGATAAATTGCTTTTGAATCAATACTATAAGTCAAACTAGAAGAGCGCTGTAAAATATAGAAAATTTTCGCGTTAATTTATGGTTCATAGTTTTCACCATAATATTTGATCGAAATACGTATTGCTTAGACAGCCATACCCATATTATTTATTACTTCTGGACCTAGTGTGTTTTAAAATTATTCATATTTTTTCGCTTTTTTTTTTGTAATTCCTTTCATAATAATCCTCTTTTCTTTTTAGAATGCATGAAATCGTGTATAGCTGAAATAAGAAGCGTTTATACGTAAAAGGTAGTTTAAACAAATAAAAATAGATTCCATTTTCTCAAATATTTTCTCCAATACTGTATTTAATTCACTGACAATAGTTAGCATTATAATTAATACACGAAATTAATGAGGAATGTACAGAAAAATGGATTTTTCATTTTAAATACAAACAATTGAAGTTTACATCAACTATCCCGAGCTTCTTCTACAATTTTTATTTTGCAATATAATTTAAGGAAGGTTTAGTTTTACCATTTACTTCAGACTTGAAAATATTCAATGTCGGTTTTCAATCAGAAGATTCAGAAAATGAAAATTTAAAACAAAAGTTAATCTTTTTTTGTAATGATACTTTGATTTTTACGCTTATTCGTGATTAACTGAAATCATTCAAACTCTATATAGTATATTTCTGTGTGTATATATATATATATTATAAATATATATATTATAATAATTATTTGATTTATAATCATAAATCACATAAATATTATTCACCTTTTTTCTATTTTAGTGGAAATTAATGTGCGTCATTTAATTAATTCTGCAATCGTACCACACGCATTCATCATCATAAATAGTATTCAGTTTTTAACCACAAATGTGTGTGTGTGGATGTGTGAATAAGTATTTAATTAAATTCCTTATATATTACATGAAGACATTGCAACATCACTACAGCGAACGAATTTTATGCTTCAAGGCACAATAAAACAAAGGCTTATATCTGTCTGTAAGAAAATAGACTAATGTAAGATACTAATTCGCTATGTCTGTTATTTTATTTTAATATTCATATCTTCTACGAAATATTTCAATGAAATAAATTTATCAGCTTCATTTTATATCGTAAGGGAACTACTCTGAATGTTAATGTGGAACAAATTTTCTAAAGTAAGTTTTATCTGTTAAATATTTTTCTCTAAGTCTCAAAAATATAATTCTATAATAATGCAAAGTAGTTTAACAAAACTTGTTTTTACTATGCTTAAAGAATTAATTTGCAAATGCAAGTGAACACCATATCTAATTTAAAGGGTTTCGAGGGTAATCAATTTCTCTCCTAGATAATAAAAAAAGACATCCCAGACATTTTGTGTATTAAACATATTTTATGATATTCTAAAAACTGTTTCATTTATAACACGCTTACGAGCATCCGTTTTTCTCATATGCGTACAAATATATTTATCGAGTAAATTGTTTTCAAGTTATATTGAGAGATACTTGAAATATTAGTACTATCACTATATATCTGGTCGTGCCATTAATACTGATACAAATTTGAAATCTCTTCTTCTGTGACTAAGACGTAGCAGACAATTTTAATTTTATTCCTTAGATATCTTCTGCAATACTTTCAAATAATTTTTGTCTTTCATTCATATTTTTTTCTAAATTTTTTGTAACGTTTTGAACAGAAATGTGTAACCAGAAAAAAATCTGTATCAAACACAGAGAAGTCCAAAGGAGAACTGTAATGGTCATAAATATTTAGTCATCAAAAGGCTATTCATTAATCGAACAATTAATATATTTTTTGCGTCCAACGTAATTGCAGACTGTACCAAAAAGTGGTCACTCACACTCTGTGAGAACAACAGCCCTCTTAAAAGCAGGCACGAAGATATTTCGTTCTAAATTCTTATTTTAAAAAATGTATTTTCATATTAAACAGAAAAAGTGTCAAAAAGAATAATGTGTTGCGTTGAAACCAAAGACCTTACTATAAGAGTCTATTCAAGAATAACTGGACATTTTCTTACAAAGGAATTTAAGCATCAGAGGTACTTTAAAGTAAAAACAGTCTTGTAGCAGCCTGCTCATAACGGCTTCAGATGAGTTATGTTTATCGACGAGAACATTTTTGGCATTGTAAAATCAGAGAACTTATTATCCAGATTTATTAATGTTTTGGTAGAGTGTCAGATATAATTGCGCCTCAGATATTCATTTTTGAGAGAAAAGAGTGAACGCCACGGGGAAGGTTATTAAGACACTATTCTAGAAGCCTTTGTGAAGCTCCTAATCATAAACATGTTCATTCCAAATTATTTTACTATTCAATCTGTTCTTACTCATAAAACTAAGATTACCCAGCGGTGTTTTAAGCAGTGTGTACTGTATTTGTAAGCAATGACCTTCCAACCTTCGAAACTTAAATCCACTCGACTGTAAACTGTGGTCAATGTTGGAGTCAAAAATAACAACTCAACTTGAACAGTGTTAAACGTTCATCAAGGGAAGAAGCCATGGAAATTTCCATGGGGATAGACCGTGCCCCAAAAGGTGATTGCCTAAAAAGACTTAAGCTCTCGTGTGATGCCAAAAGGTGATAATTTCGAATGAAAAGATACAATAGGTTAAATTTAAATGTAAAATAAAAACTTTAATATGATTTATTTTTAAATTTTATTATTTTAATTCATTTATAATTGTATAAAAGCTTATGATACGTCTAGGTACACCTTTTACTTAAAAAATAAGAGATCAAAATTTCTCACATGTTCGTTTTCTCACAGTTGTTAAAATATGAATTTCAGTCTAAGAACTTTGAAAATCACATTACCGAAGAAGCAAAAGCTCAACTCCCTATCTTTGGTTCAAATCTGTATTTTTGTCATTAAATCACATTGTGGCATGAGTATATAAGCACAAGTGCAGTTATACTCCATGTCACATTCATTCGTTTAAATTTTTTTATTCTGTGTGTTTCTTTTCACCCCCTTAAATATCTGAACATTTTTATGACATAGTACTGCCATTGTTATTGTTTCATGCTACAACTTTATGTCATGTAAAATGTTGTTAATTTTTTTTCATTGAATTTATGTCCTACGATATTAACTATCATTGAAACCAATTAATAGCATTATAATTCACACTTCGGGAGAAATCTAGGATTTTATACTATAAAAAATTATTTTGATCAAACGCTCACACATACGTATATATATACATACACACACATATATATATATACACACACACACATATATATATATATATATATATATATATATATATATATATATATATATATATATATATATATATATATATATATATAAATTGATCCTTATATCAATATAAATACTTTTATCACTTCTGGTATTTAAAGTAGATAAACTTTGTCTTTCACACTACATCATTTGGACAAATTTGTTTGGGGTTAGTACTTAATTATTATGCTATAATTCTAATTGAAGAGGCAGGTATTGCATTTTTTAAGTATAAAAATAATAATAACTACCGTACTGTTTTTTTGGAATTGTACCTACTAAGAATTATGCCGTATAAGCTTAAGACATATCTTTCCCAAAGCTGTAATAAAGCTCGAGCTATGATAGTAGCTAGACTTAACGAAACGTTTCCACAAGTCGAACTGCGAAGGCTTGACCAGGAGGAGAATGAGGCAGTTTACAATTTTAACATAAAATAAATACAACAGAAAAAGTAATATATTAACGTATTATACTTCCAGATATAAATTATTTACACTATTTTAAGCTTTCATTAAACAAACTTTGTAACAATGTGTTACTTTTGCTGAGCAGAGATCAGCTTAGGAAGGTGTTTTCAAAAATTGACCACAAAAGAGTTACGGGAAGTTATAAATAAAAAAATAAATTATTTTTATCAGCTGTTTGTAAATATGTTTTTTTTGTTCGGTTGAGATATGCAAAAATTATTTATAATAATATATGTATGCAAGACGTATAATAATATATATGCAAGAGTGTTAAAATATTTAAAAAATATTTTACTATAAGCACTCTAAAAATAACTATACAAAGTGTTGGCTCCTGAATTGAAGCTTTCCAACGGGTTTCATTGTTTTTATTTGCCACACGTTTCTATTTATGTAAAATATATGGTAACAGATTTGCTTGTTTTGAGTATTCGCTATGTGTTATTATTCGTTATATGGGTGAATAGAATCCTGGAATAAGGTTAGGTATGTTATAACGTTTTCCTTGTTAAATTCTTATTCTGTCGAACTTCTATTCTTAATGCTGCATTCTAAGCAAGTCACTTTCATGTTCTTAAATTTATCAGATTCCTTTTTTTTATCTCGATTAAAAGCAATGTATTTTTTAAAAAAAAAATTTTTGGAAAAGGTTATTAGGTACATACTTTGTCGGCCTTTTAGAAATATTTGTAACATAAATTATGTGTATAGTTTTAAATGAAATATTTTAAAGTAATTATTATATTATTTAGGATATTTAAAGTAATTATTATATTATTTAGGTTATTTAAAGTAACTATTGTTACGCTTTTTAATTTCAAAACATGGGGCACTATTCATGTTAAGTCTTTTTGGATCGAATGGTTTTGTAACTTTGATGCAGTATTAGAATTAACTTTTTATTAAACAAGGACAAATTGAAGTTCAACGTAACTTTTATTTTCTTCCCGTTTAATATGGATTATTGTGTACATTAATTTCATTATAAAATAAGTTTACTTAGTTCAAAACTGAAATTATTGTTCTATAAAAAAATTAACTAGGATGATAAAAAATGTTAAAAATATAGAAATAAGATAATATTTTGGAGTTAAGTATAATCTAAATAAATATGCATTTACATTATTTTAAGTTGGGACGAGAAATGATGTATATAATTTTTAAAAAAATAAAACACACATGCTGATACAATTTTTTTTTTTGAAAAAAAGGGTGTAAATTGAAGATAAAATTATGTAATTTCTTTCTATAATAAGCTTCCTCTCTTTCTAATCGATAATTCGTTTAATAAACTGTGTCAAAAGTGGCCCCATTCTGTATTTATTCTTCCTTTTAGGTGCCCATGTCGCAGGTTTTCAAGTACGCATGCGTGATCCCTAACTTCTCCGAGTCCCGCTATGGATAGTGTTAAATCGATGGCGATTGGGTCGGCGAGATGTGGACAGAATTTGGCGACAAATCGCTAAACTGAGTTTTCGTAAAGTTCGGGACGATCTGTTTTTGTGATACTGCAAGCATCAATTACCCAAATTACTTTTAATTGATTTAACTATATTGTAGTCAATGTATAAGTTAATATTTACTTGGGGCGATTTGTGCCAGAATTATTTTTTTTTATTTTATCGATCGGTATATAATTAAATGTTCCTTCAAAAACTTTCAAACTGAACTGTGACCAAGAAAGAAAGATAAAAATTAAGTAATTTGCCTGAATATACTTTCACGTCAGTCATTTCTATGTATACATATTTAAGAAGCCATTTTATGGGAAATTTTCATTTTTTTCTCCCGTTTCTTAAGAAAACACTTGCTAATAAAAATATCATTTACAAATAAATGTTAAGATTTTTATTTAATAAATTAAATAAATATTGATATAAATCATTTTGATGTGATACTATAAAATTATGATATTCTTTATTTATACAAAGATAATACTCTATGTTCTTATAGTAAAGTGTTGTCTACTTCTTCGCTCTTATAAAGCGTTTATTGAGGTCGTTCATGGATTAATTTATTGAAGAGAGGTATTTAAGAAAAATTATATATTTTTTTCTGTAGCAGGTTTAGTGTAGAAACTTAAACATTTTATTCAAGCTGAAGGTAAATGGAATAATTAAGCAAAAATTAAACAAATGTAAGCTTTTAAAATGAAATTAAAATAATTGGAATATTATTTTAATATCAGATTTGGTAAATATCTTGGAAACACTGAACTATACAATATAAAATATTTGTCTATACAAGTTTTGTATGCCACTGCTTATTGTAATAGAATTAATTTTGATACTATAACACTCATAGTGAATCCGGAAAAAATGCACATACAAACTTTCTATAAATATGTCATTACTCTTAGATTAGATTTACATACTTGTATATTTCTATTTTACTTCTAGTTTGTGAGAAACAAATTTCTTTACAATTACTTAGTTTATAGCAGTTATTTTCTCATGATCTTTTCAAAAATAATACTTTATACTGTCTTTACTGTGTGTGTTTCTAGCAACGTGTAAATTTAATCAATATTTCAAAATGGTGTTGCATATTCCTTCATTGTTTCTTACAGTTCTTTCTGAGGAATTACAACTTCTTATGGAAAACTGATATTCAAAGTCATAAGGAAATATAAACAATTTTAAAATAAAAGTTATTTCATCAGGAAATAAACCTGAAAATTTTTAAAATTAGTAAAAAAAAAAGGCATTTGTATTAAAATCCTTCCAAATGATTAAATATATGGGATGCATCTTATGTTTCATAAGTATTGTGAGTTTTCTTTTATAAAGGGTGTTTTTTTAGAGGTATAGAACTTTAAATTGCAATAAAACAACGATGTATTATTCGATTGACATGAATTTTTTTTATTAGAAAGATAATCTTGTGGCATTACATTTTAAATATGATTTCTGGCATAGCACTGCCACGGCTGGCTCGGATGTAGTCCAATCTGAATGTCTAATTTTCGATGACTTTTTCCAACATTTGTGGCCGTATATCGGCTATAAAACGGCGAATGTTGTCTTCCAAATGGTCAAGCGTTTGTGGCTTATCCGCATAGACCAATGACTTTACATAGCCCACATAAAATAGTCTAGCGGTGTTAAATCACAAGATCTTGGAGGCCAATTCACAGGTCCAAAACGTGAAATTAGGCGGTCACCAAACGTGTCTTTCAATAAATCGATTGTGCACGAGCTGTGTGACATGTTGGGCCGTCTTGTTGGAACCACAGCTCCTGGACATCATGATTGTTCAATTCAGGAATGAAAAAGTTAGTAATCATGGATCTATACCGACCACCATTGACTGTAACGTTGTGGCCTTCATCGTTTTTGAAGAAGGATTCCACCAGCCCATAAAGCGCACCAAACAGTCAGTTTTTCTGGATGTAACAATGTTTCGACATACACTTGTGGATTAGCTTCACTCCAAATGCGGCAGTTTTGCTTGTCGACGTAGCTATTCAACCAGAAGTGCGCTTCATCGCTTAACAAAATTCACTTATGAAAATCGGGAACAACGGCAATCTCGTTTTGGGCGCATTTGACGAATCTATGCCTTGCTTGATGATCGTTTTGATGAATTGCCAAACCAAACTGAGAATAAATCACTTGACAGCTGTTAAATCGGTCGCCATCTTGGAAAGTAATGCCAACTTAAACTTCTATACCTGGAAAAAAAACACTCTTTATATTAATGGTCCCAAAATAATTTATGGGCTTAAGAATTGTGCTTTTAATACGTGGCATATTAAAATGTATGAATTTATTATCCTGGTCCATTAATATAAAAGTAATAATAAATACAAATGAGTTCCATAGCTAAATATGCTTCACTCAATAAATAATATTATCTCGCCAAACAACCACATGTATTATTTATAGCGTAATTATTCTACCTAAAATAAATTTACCTTAAAAAAAGAACACAATATTTCCTATTCTGTTTGAATGAAGAAATTGAATAAACTCGAAACGAAACGGAAAAACTCCGTGTACATTAATAAAACATGTATATATATATATATATATATATATATATATATATATATATATATATATATATATATATATATATATATATATATATATATATATTTGTGTGTGTGTGAACTCATTCGTAATAATTATGGGGCTTATTTTAAGAAAAATGATAAAATATTACAGCCTTATAAGTTAGCATATTTAAAATAATTTTTTTATTATAATTCACATATGATGAGTAGAAATTTTACTTTGCAAAACCGTAGCAAAAATATTTATGAAAAAACTGTACAAATAAAATTTATTCAACACTAGCTGGTATAACGTTCTTCGCAGGGGTGAACTGAAAAATTAAACAACACAGATTGAAGGAAAAAGTAGTTTTTAATGAGTAAATTTTATGTGAATTGCAAATTAAACAAAAAAAGGTTTTTGCATATCTCAGCTAAACAAAACAAAGAAAGAAAATAAACACCTTTGTTAAATTTTAAGTATGTAGATCTAATAGCTGATAAAAAGGATTTTTTTTATTTATAATTCCTCGTAACACTCTTGAGGGTTGATTTTTGAAAATACCTCCCTAAGCTCATCTTTACTCAGCAAAAGTAACACATTCTTAAAAGTTTTGCTTAATGAACGCTTAAAGTAGTGTAAATAATTTATATCTGAAAGTGTAATACATTAATATTACTTTCTGTTGTATTTATTTTATTTTAAAATTGTAATATTCGCAAGCAACGCCGTTCTTAAATTATAATGACAATTCAATGACAAACCTAGCGAAATGTTAACGATAGAGTCAAGTTGACAAATTCCTAGCTACTTTCGTAGCTCGAGCTATATTAGAGCTTTGTAAGACCCGCCGTGTAAGGGGAAAATGCACTTTAATACTTTATCCAACCACATTATAATTTACTGCAGTTTTTTATTTCATAACATATTCTTTTTTAGATCACTACATTTACAAATAAGGGATATACATAAACAGAATACTCCTCTTTGGAAAATAGAATCCGATAGAGCTAATAAATGAATTAAAGATATTCCACTGTAAAATTAATTATATACACCGTTCACTTAAAATAAGTAGTTAAATCATTTTCCAAGGTCTTCACTAACATACAAAAACATAAGACACTTAAATTTTGACATAAACTATTTTTTCGGGACAAAAATAATAATCTTTGCAATCCACTGAAAACGCCGTCAGCTTAAAACGCAATACCTGCTACAAAACTATTCGGCTTTCCTGCTAAAATACTCATCATAGAACCCGTGCTGCCATATATCTTGGAACAGTGTATTTCAAAGAATATTCCTGCTAAGTATTGGTAGATTATTCCTTCGAAGTTGGTGTAGTGTGGTAGTTAGGAGAAGGGGGTGCCAGCTCAGGTGTCGTCCACGTCACTTGACCATGGTTTAAAATTACGTGATACGTTGCTAAAAGCCCTCGTGTAGCTGAACAGTGTGTGATGTGAATATTCACTCACTCACACACTCCAAAAAATACAGTATAGTAGTTATAATTATTTTATACTTAAAAACGCAATATCTGCCTATTCAATTAAAATTATAGCGTTTTAATTAACTACTAACCACAAACAAATTTTGAAAATTTGTCCAAATGATGCAG
Organism: Trichonephila clavipes; assembly: GCA_019973935.1. Classification (NCBI taxonomy): domain Eukaryota; kingdom Metazoa; phylum Arthropoda; class Arachnida; order Araneae; family Nephilidae; genus Trichonephila; species Trichonephila clavipes. Next base: position 100,115 of record BMAU01002487.1, read on the forward strand.
TGTGAAAGATAAAGTTTATTTACTTTAAGTACCAGAACCGATAAAAGCATTTATTTTGAAAAAATCAATTTCTTACTGCAAAATGTGCATAATAAAATCATAAAAAAACACTAAAAATAAAGAGATATTTATAACAACCTCTCCGTTTAAAACTTAGTTTTATTCTGAAATAAAAAATAGGCATTATTCTGATCACAGGAATTAATTTGAAGCGAGCCCCTTGCGTAGCCAAAACCAAAAGAGTTTTTCTACAAACAAAAGATAGATATATGCTGTGGTGGGCTTTTTTTGCAGAGCAAGCCTGATTTGCTTGCAGATGCCAAAATTTTTTCCTACTTACTTGACAAATATCATTATATTTTGGACACTTTTTACAAATTTTTATAAATTTTAGCCTATGCTATAAATTATAGCTTATGTGTTTTTCTGATGTATAAGCTATATTACTGTAAAGTTTCCTTAAAATCCATTCAGTTGTTTTTGCGTGAAAGACCCACAAATATCCTCACAAACTTTCACATTTATAATATATATTAGATTAAATTTGAAGTAAGATTCAACAGAGAAAATATGTGAAGAAATAATTTTCTTTTAAAAAAATACATTTTCACCCAGAAAGATAAATCCTTAGATACATTTCTCATCAGCTGTAAAACGAATCAAGAATTTTAAAAAAAATCCTAATTGGATAAATCTATTTTTTATTCATTAAAAATTAATGCATTATCAGGAATTACCCTGATTAGATTTTCATTGATTTTAGACTATCTTCTTAGACTCGTATTAAGATTAGAGAGAGAATTATAATTTCATGATTCAGAAGAAATCAGTTATTTTCTTTTTTCTTGCATTTCTTTGGTATAATACGCTTTAGACTGGATCACGCGTATAAAGAAAAAAAAGTTATTATTAATTCGAAGCTACGTATGCAGAAAATACGTTCTGTAGCATGGAGATTAGGAGAAAAATAATTTTAAAAAAATAGTTCTTATTTGTGTCAATCTTCAGCATTCTCATACTGTGGGAATAATTGCTCTATTGTAATTTTACTATCAGCCATGTATCTATGTGTCTAATACAGATAATTGTTAACATTCACACCGGAACGTCAATGGATTAAAATTTGATATTATAAAGAATATTTTTAAAAATTAATTAGATAACGTGGATTAGAAAGTGAAATAAATTCATAGATTTCAGTAGAAAATTGTAGAAGAAATTATGAGGTAGAAATTGGATCACAAAAAGTTGTTTCCTGCAGATGCGAAATCAAGCAAAATAGGTAGAAATGGGCGTAGAAAGTTAAAAAGAACCCTAAAAGAAATATAACTGCACAATGTTAAAAAAAGGTTTAAAAGAACATGAGTATCATAATTTATTTTTATGTAGTCACTTTTTTTCTTCTTTTTTGTATTTTTTTTATAATTCCAGTATTTATCATTTTGATCTTTTCTCATCAAAATACTGTATTCTTTTCTTCTTCACCTTTTGACTTTCTCTCTTTTCAGTATTCAACTTTTAAGAATTCACATTTAACATGTATAAACAATGACAATTATATTATCGTTGCGGGTGCCATTTTCTTCACTCAAATGATCCTAGGAATCCCCATATGAGTAATATGTTCATAAAATATAATAATATATTTTTAAATACAAATACTCAGCTTGATTTTATATCACAGCTCTCTTTATTAACGGTAAAGAAAATGAAAAAAAAACTCAAACTATGTACACAATGTTGCCATACAGCACACAAGCTAAATTAAAACAAAACAATAATTTCTTGGATATAGTTAGACGCGTGGTTTGAAAATAATTTACAGCTCGTTACAACATGATTATAGACGAGAATAAAAGAAAAAAACCTTTTGAGGAGTCCACAGTTACGAGTTCCGTCGTGAATATGCAGCCATATGTAAGTTCAAAGTACTGCATTAATAACTATTACTCAAAAAGAATGTTTTAGTGAAAAAACATTAACTTTTAAAATAAAGCAAAACTAACCATTACTTAAAACATATATATCATATTCTTGTAAATTTTTAAAATCATGAAAAACATCTTGAACCAACATCCGCTGTAAACATTGCCCTTTTTTTATTTTACAGTTCTGTAGATAATAACACATATTCACTACTTTTTAAAATAAGGATAAGAAAATTTCCAGGATAAGGAAGATTTTTTTTTCTCTTCAAGGGAATTTAATTTCTCCAATCATGTGTATTTTTCCCACTTGTAATCGGACTATTTTCTTTTATTTCCTGAATCTAAATTACACTTTTGACGTTGTACTGCAATTGTTGAATTAACGAACTTTTTGCATAACACAGAAACATTTTCTTTTTCTTCTATGTAAATTGTGGTGTATGTCGATCACACGTTATTTCTTATGAAAGATCTCGATTGTCGAAACATACCACAAAGGAATTAAAAAGATTCTTTATTTCGATTCTTTTAGAAAAAAACACGGCGGCCATTGAAAAAAAGGGAGATTCCTGCTTCATACGAAGAATTCTGTCTACTAAAAGATGCCACATTTTATCTTGAGAATTGCTTACCATTTTGAAGTTCAACTTTCAGAAATTCTTAACTACGTGTTCAAACAAAAAGAAAATGAAGACATTTTAGTTACACATTTTTATTGACTAACACTCACACTTAGAATAAAACAAGCATTAGATAGAACAAATACGAACAGAGCTCATATATATAGCAAAAGACCGTATTCTATTTATTTCATAAAGCACACACATTCCCCTTTTTTTTCTGCTTTGTGATTTCCATAACGAAAAAAGAGCAATATTACTACTTTTCATTTCATTTGATCGGTTGAAAGTTGGTTCAATATCATTGTATTACATCACTTCGGGAAAGTTCAAGCACTTTTTTGTTACTGTAATAACTGGAAAAGGCGAAAAAGATAGGACTGCTCCTTCACCCTCAGGCGACTAAACCTTCCAAACATAAACAGTAAACTACTATTATGATAGGTACGATTTTAAATTAATGAAACGACTATTTTTGATTATTTTTGTGCTCAGTAAATTCAAATTGGAAGGCTAATAGATAATTACAGTAACAATTTCCAAAATTATTGAAAATATTTCCTCAAATTAAGATTTATTTCTATATTTTTTGTTTAGTTTATATAATAAGAATCAGAGTAAATTAAGCTTAAACTTCTGATAACGTTAAGACACTGTATGAAACATAGTCGTAAAAACCATTTAATATTTTTTTAAATAAATTAAATAGTCATTTAAAAATATTACAGACTGGAAAACTTAGATAAGAAAATTTAAAGCTTCATAAACTTTAAGAAAATCAGCATAAGTGTGAACACGAAACTGGGGGAAGCGGGCGAATGAAATATTTTTTCGGGTTAAAATATACTGCAGAAAAACAACATATATTTAACGAAATTATATTTATTAGACTTTATAGATAGTAAATATTTTAGTATTAATACAATTATCATTTTGAAATAAATGAATGAACTACAAATTATAATTGGATACATTTTATATAAAACCTGAAAATCTTTTAAAGCAGTTTCAGTAATATACAATATTTTTATATTTAACTTCCATTATTTACAACGACATTTTGTTATACTTTTTAAATTTGAATAAATAGAATTTCACTCAACTTTAAAAATGAGCAGGTATTTATAGTAAATATAAATTATTTTGTAATCAAAGAAAGTATACATATAAGTGTCGTAAATTTTAAACAAAGCACCTATGTTATTGGAAAAATCAGTGTGGACAAAATATACTAAAGCTTTACAAATATAGCAATAATTAACTAATTAGAAACAAATTAACAGAAAAATCAAAGAAATATGCAACCTTGTGCTCTTATCAAATTTTGTTGAAACATCGCTATATCAATCGGATTGTAAACTGTCAGTAACAGATAAAAAACAACGTTGAAATTTATCTCATTGGATCATTACACGAATAAATAAGAATAAGGGGTAATTACGTGAATTATGTCAGAAGCATTTGTGCTGATCATAAATATTATTTTTATAAAATATTTTAGATGATGCAGAAATAGAATCAATAGCTCTATGTGAAATGTATTTTTTTTCTGTTCTATTGCATTATCGTTTCACTTTCTGTTCAGAATGATAAAAATGATTTCTTATACTTTGCGTTTCATAGTAAAGGATGTAATTCGTGTTCATGGGGGAATATAAAAAATTAGTTCATATATGATACATAATAATTGTCATAACTTTAATTTAATGTTTTTTTAATATACAAGGTGATTCATAAGGAAGTATACACTTTCCAGGTGCTGTAAAGAATAATAGTCTAAGACAGGCACCACCTCAGTGAACAGTAAGGTAGATGTACTTTCAAAGTTCGTGTCATATCCCGACAGAACTGACGTAAGCAATAGTAGGCGTTTAATGTGATTAATCAGTCTAAATGGCGGTGTTTACAAAGGAAGAGGCTTTTTGTGTTCTTGAATTTAGCAAAAGGGAATCCACAACTGCTGCGCAACAGCATTTTTTATCACGATTCGGAAAAGAACCCCCAGCTAGATAATCTAACAATTATATCACAAATTTAACATTAAGGGCTATTTATGCCAAAATAAAAGTCATGGACGATGCTGAAAGAGCGTATCACAGCCACTATCGATGGAGTTGATACCTTAACATACGTTTAGGCAGAAAGGAATTACTGGTTCGATATGTGTCGTCCGACTGATGGTTCACTCATAACTTGCATTCAATATCTTGCATTGTTTTTAATTTATAGTGCATCGAAACTGTACACTTCTGTATGAATCATCCTGTTCATAAGTTGTTTCAACTCAGTATGAAAAATATGAGAAGCTTGGTATCTAAATTATTCATTTTATGAGTGTAGAATTTCTGCTCTCACTTCAGACATAACTTAAGAATAATAATATATGTTGAACTTTATTCGAAAAAGGCAATATCTCTTAGTGTAATTTTTTTTTTCCGATTGAGCTGTGGATTGGCATATACCAACACAGACCTTGTTCATTTGATCATCTAAGTGGAATACCAATCCAAGCAATACCATTTTAACACCCAGTTTCCTACGCAGAAGGAGGCACCTGAGCCCTGAAGATAAGAGTTAATACGAGAAATTTAATTTTACCGAGAGTACCCTAGCCAAACAAGCACTCTAGGGATCTTTAGCATGCCCATAATCATGAGACATGGAAGCTGTCGATTTTCTGCATCATGAAAACCAACCAACTTGGACCGGGGTCGAACCCACAAACTTCAGCATACAAGACCAACGACTAATGTAAAATATTGCACACTAAGGTATAATTCAATAGCTACCCAATCCATTTCATATTGTCTGAATGTTAATGCGATGATTTTATATTTTGTTACTTAAAAATGTTAATGAATTAATCCTTAACTTGTTTGGCGCCATACAAGAAGTAACATTAGAACTATTACAAAATTAGTAAAACTATAGTCAAACAAAACGATACAGCTGACAAATTATCCACAAAAACTCTACGACAAACTCAATACCTTTAACTCCGTTAGTTTTAATAATTAGGAAATTCCTTGCATTTGGAGAGAAAATATGATAATGATTCAAAATAAAACATATTCATAGAAATGCAGCAAGAATTTCCAAGAAAATATGGGAGGTGACACACTTTCGCGATTATTTTGTAAAAAAAAGTTAATATAATGTATAATTGTAAGCCACATTTTGTGAAAAAGTGTTTAAAAAAAGGATACTTTCTATTCTCGTCATTCTAAGTACAGCACTTTCAATTTATTATTAGAACATTTTTTTTTGCCTCTGTCAAAAATAAAAAAAAAATTTAAAAAACTAATTAAATAAAAACATGTAATATATAAAGCCCTATTAAAGACTCATATAGTAAAAAAAGGGTAATAGTATACCTATCCTTCAAATTAGCTGGTAGCATGAAGGAAAATGGCATACGTATAAATTTTAAACATGAATCAATTTGTCTGAAATGTTTCAAACCATCCCTTTAACTGTTTTAAAAAATATACATTACGCAGTATAATGGTCTTTGATTATTACCAAATAAAATATCAAATAACTTTTTTCTTAGAAAAATTTCTCAGAGTAAAAAAAAGTTTAACAGCATTTGTTTTTGAATTCAGCTTTATGAATGCTGCAAAGCATCAACAAATTGCAAAATTATTTCTCAGTATCATAAAAAAATGTATAATTATCCCATTTAGAAGGTTTCAGTATTCTATATTTTTTGTAAAATATCTGAAATTTTGCATATATTTTAATTTAACAAGAATTGAGTGTTTGAGTAAAATATCTAATTTGACCATGGTATTAAAAAAGAAATACTATATATACTTTATTGAATTTATCTAATGAGAAATAATTTTTAGCGGCATTCTAAATTTAAAACAGATTATTACATTCAAAAGTTGTTCTTTTTGATATTATGTTATATATATTTAAGAAGCATCGGAATCTGTAATTCTAATTTAATATTCTTAGACTTAGTTTAGAATAAGTTTTGAGTTCCAAATATGTGTAGCATTCAAATTCAATTTTTGAAATAAATAAGTGACTAAAAGAAGCAAAATAAAAATTGATAAATATTTTTAGATGATTTAATCATCTTTTCCTATATATTTATAAAACAGTAAGTACTTTCTATAATTATATAAATTTATACAAATTAAATTAACCTAATTTTAGTTCGGTTTCCTATGCACTTTTTAATATTAATTTAATACCATGTATGCTTAGAAAATAAAATTGCATTCTTATATTGTAAATGATGGGTAAAAAATAACAAAATGCAATCAATGTAATATATGAATACATAATACATACAGTTTTAAAAAATATCAGCTTAAGAATAAAAGTAAAGGAATTTTTTTTCTTCTTTCCATATTCAATTTGCCATTAAAATATGGTTGAACATTTTTTTTTTATTTAAGAAATCGCCTATGAGACTAAGAATTTTTTAACGAGAACTAGATACGTCTGATATTATTACGCAAAGATCTGTGTCTTTAAGGAGGACTAAATATATGTTCTTTATAGAGTAATTGGCTCATACTTGTTAATTTAAAGAATTAATATTAGAAAACTTATACTTCTCACAAAGTTTAATATAACTTACTTAAACTTCACGAATTTATTTAAATTCAACGCAGATGATTGATAATGTTATTTATATTAGTTTTTAAAATGTTAAGTTTTATCATGATATATTAACAATAATTTCATTTTTTATTGACTTTACATGGAACAATGAAACTATTTTTATGAAGGCTCTCTTTCAGTATAAACTATATATATGTATATATATATATATTTATATATATATATATATATATATATATATAAATATGACATTGATGAGCTACGGCTAAAGTCAGTTTCTTCATGAAAAAGAAATGTAAATAAATAATATCCTAGATTTTCTAGGGCCTTCTTAAAATTTTAACTTTTAATATCATAATAGAAAAAAAGGTGTACGGTTTTTTGATAAAAAAGGAAAAAATAATTATAATTTTTACATATCTTCAGTTCTATGTTAAATATTTCTCCAAAATAACTCAGAATTATGAACTTAAATTAGATACTGTATTATTGTTGTAAACTGTAACGCAATATATTTCAAATAGTATTGTTCACATACTTTGAATTAGTTTATCATTTAAAAATAATAAATTTAAAAGTTTGATGCTATTTTTGCGGCTTTCTAATTTTATTGTATCCAAAAACTATTTAAACAAACATTGTACAAATGATGTTTTTCGTTGAGAGAATTTTTTCTGTGGTCACTTTGTTAAATCAATATCTAATATTCTAGAAACAGTTACTTTATACGAACAATATGGGTCAATCATATTTGTTTCATATTATACAGAATGAGAGAATGCATTTAATTGTTTCGTCGAAACTTAACAAAATGAATTTTATCCCTATCTATATAAAGTTAAAATTACTAATCAGAAGCTAAAGTTGCCGTATCATACATATTAAGAAATCTACTTTTTACAGATAATATTGTTGCATTTTCTTCTATTCAAAGTAGTATTATTCAAATTTGTATTCAAAGCATATGATTTTCTTAAAATTAGAAAACCACACACATATAATTAAACTCTTAGATCTCTACGATGATACTTTTCTAATCAAACATTTTAAAAGACCTTAAAAAAAGGATATAACACGTAAAAATAAATTCCGATTTTAATTTAGAAGCAAATAAAATATTTCATGATGTATTAAAATTGCAATTAAATTTCAAAATTTTATTAAAATTACAATTGAATTTCAAATTATGTTAAAATCGTTGTTATGTATTGGAATTGCATATTAATATGAGTCTTTCTTATCAAAAAATAAATGACTGTTTTTAGAACAAGTACTTCATTGGAATATAGATCTTTGTCAAATTTTTTAAAGGGTTTATTTTAAAGATAATGTAGATTACAAAATGTGAAATTTAAAGAATTTTTTACGGTCAAAACTGTTAATTAGCGAATATCTTGTGTTTTATTTATAATATAGGGTGTTTGCTCAGACAAAATGAGATGAGAGGCAAATAAATTTGAATATATATGTATAGAAAAGTAAATTCGAAAATATTTCACAATAATTATAAGTTTATCATCGAGTTACTTCTAACTTATTATACAGCCTCCAGTTCCCTTGCAGAGGAAAACTATATAAAATAATCACCGAAAAGGATTTCCCAAATGAAAAAAAAACATGTAATAAAAGAAATGTTAAGTATTTAGACTCAGAAGAAGCATTTTAATGTGAAATTACACTGATTGGATTTTATACACACACAATCCTAATTTTGATATACAGTCACATTTCCGTGGGAAGAATATTTCAATATCAGTCATTAAAAAGTTTTAAACTTGATATTAAAAGAAGATTTTTTAGTTATTTTAGTATGCAGAGTTTTATAATTGCTATACAACAGGGATGAGACAAACCAGTGGCACGCGTGCCATTGGTGGAACGCGACACAATATTTTGGGCACACCACCAATCAAAACGGTTTGCATTTCTTTTTTAAAATTACCGAGTTCAATATGAATTATTATGAACAAACACGAGTGATCGGTCACTGGGGAGGGACACACTCGCTTGTTATTTTCTTGTCTTAATTACGTCATGGGCTGCAATTGCTTAAAAAGCTAAATCTATCTAAGCATAGCATAGCTAATTTTGTTGACACAACTGTATTTTAAAGTTTATTTCAGTTATATTTACGATTTTAAACTGTTATTTAACATGGCTGATTAAGCAAAAGCACAAAAAGAGCAAGATAGTAGGAGAAAAAGTTAATTTTAAACTTGGTGAACCGAGAAATGCGACATAATTGATAAAGCGACAAAGCGGCATGAGTTTAATGTTCTGGAACAGTGGTATGCAAAACATCATCTGTAAAAGGGCATTTGGAAATACATCATAAATCCTCTTGTAAAAAAAAGTGAGCCACAACAAAATAATAATTAGCTAGTGAGAAACAATTTGGCAGATTATTCCAATTCACTAATACTACTAAAAGAATTCTACTAAAGCATTCTACTAAAAGAATGCATGCTGAACCTGATGTTACAAACCTGATTAAATTTTCCAAGTGAAACACAAATACTCAGTTAGATTCATGTCAGGTGAATTCGGAGGCCATGACACGACTTGATATTCAACAGAAAGTTTCTCGAATCACACCTTGATGATTCGGTCCTTATATCATGTGAGGCATTTTTCTACTGGCAAACTCCAACACCCATTTGGAATACTTTTACGGCAGAGAGTTATACACTACTTTCAATGTCATTCATATAGAGCTCAGATATCAGGAATGTTTTATAGGTATTATGAGTCCTGCATCATCCACAACATAATACGATTACCACTGTCTTTTATATGATCAACTATGCACCTAAGTGCCATAGTTTCTATTGAAATTCTGACATATACACTCACATCCATCAATATGATCGGACATTAAGTAGGATTTGCCAAAAAATGACTTCCTCCAATTCTTCTATGGTACAAAGCGAATGTGCAATGTCTCAATGCGGTTGCTGTTGGCAATAACGTGTCGTCAGGGCCCCAATTCGGGTGCTGGTTGTGAAGCCTATATGTAACAATGCACACAGTAATGTACACACATTCAGACACATAATCATGTAGTAGCTGCTGGTTATATCTTTCTTTGATCATGACGAATAATACATAAAAGTTTCTGCTCTCCTCTGGAATCTATGCGCCATGGCCAACAAGCCACTAACCAGGGATTTATCGTTTCAGCATCCATGTACCACTTTTGTACTTAAATAGTCTGCATCTGAACAGTCTAACTAAGCCAAATCTTTTCTTAAAGCATAAGTTAAATTAAAGTTGTCAGGTGTTAAGCCGTAATGATTTTACCCTTAATGAAATCTGATAAATCAGCAGATATTTATGTAATGTCGCTAAGTACTCCCATATGAAGAAAAGCTGTACATGGGTGTTTTACATACTCTAGCATCATCCACGCAAGATTCTTGTTCTTGTATCCGGGAGAGCTCGCTGATCTAGGTGCGTCTATATGCATATAGCAGGCAATTTTCATATTTCTATTACCTTTTACTTTCTCTTGCAGTTTAAAAAAACGATTAAAGGAGGAAACAAAAGTAATTATTTAAATGCAATAGAAATTTAAAAGTTGCGGTGCATAAACACTGATTCTATTGTTAACTAGACAGTGAAACCAGAAACTTATAATGTACATATTATAATAAATACTATCTGTATATGATCTACCTGAAATAATATAAAAAGAAAAATGTTAAGAAATTCTATTTCACGAAATATTGTTATAATACATCAGTGTTAATTGAGAAAAAAAAGGAAAATAACTATAAACGTTATAAAATATGTCTCATTAGATTCAGTAAATTGGAAATTTTGACTCTTTTTTTTTACAATTCGATTAATTTTTTTAAGCATAAATGATTAAAATTGTTCTCATTATTTTTTGTGTTTGATAAATTTATATGAAAAGCAATTGATTATAATTTTAAATTTATTGCATGATTAAATATTTATTATTTAACAACTATGATCAAACTTATTCATAATTTTTGCAAAAATTTAATACTTTTGTAACTGTCTACACAATAAAAATATTGCACACACATATACGCACACACACACACACATATATATATGTCATAATATATATATATATATATATATATATATATATATATATATATATGTCATAATAAATGAACATAGAATTATTCTCATATATATATATATATATATATATATATATATGAGAATTATTCTGACTATGTTGATTGTGTGTGCCTCAAAATGCCTTTTAATGAGGAGAAATATGTAAATGCTGTATAGATTATTCTGTACAAAAGCATTCATTCATTTCGTCTATCACTCGAAAAATCTTTTTTAAATTTTAAAATTTGTATAAAGATATTTTAAAGTAATGGTAATTGACATTTTTCAAATACCTCAACTAAAGCGTTTTTAAAAAGTGAATTTTCAAATATTTTTCCCTTTGAAGAATGGTTGTAAATCCAATTTATTTGCTAACAAATTCTGGAACTTTACAAATCTATTTATTTAAGCATGTTTTTGAAAACATAGGAAACGCTTGAATTTATGAATTTTCATCAATCATATAAATGATTCAATTGAACTTATTGAGAAATGTGTTTCTAACACTAAAATCATCCAGTATTTTTTTTTTTTATATTTTTTTTTACTTTCCTTATGATTACTCTACTTATAAAGTCAAATTGTGATGATTGCTAATAATTTTTAACTTTGCGCAAATAAAAATAAAAAAAAGGACAAAACAAATTGCAATACATATATGTTATGACCATATACAATGCCTCGAATGAAACTGTATTATATACAATTGCTCTTTTTGAATTGATGTTTCGTATTATTATTTTTTCAGTATTACTAACTTATTTGCATATGAATTGACTAATATCATAGAATAGAAGGAATTGGAAATCAAAAATGCTTTAAATCAGAATGCGAATATTCCGTTCTGTGATATTCTATAAGGAAAAGGAAAATGAGCGTTTTTACACAATTATCTTCTGCTTAAAATGATTAAACGATATTTGATATGCATGTTAAATATATATATGTATGTGGTTATGTTCAAATATATATTATAGCGTAAATCAGGAAATAACACGTGACTCGCAACTTTTAAAATAATGCGGAAGACTGCAATTTTAAATTTGAAACACATTTCTGTAATATATATAAAATAATACCCCACTTTCATTCTTTTTTTCTACCCGTCATATATCTGTGAAAGAATAAGAATTACATACGTTGAAGCAATTTGGGGATGCATTTCACAATTTAATCTACAAAAAAGCAGTGAAGTAGGCTGCAATAAATCAATTTGCTACAAGTAGAAACAGAGGAAAGCAGAAGCAGAATAAAAGAAACAAATGCTCACTTACGCATTCATTGAAAAGTCCTTCTTTGCAACAGTGTTTCTAATTAATATTCAGAGCTGTATCCACCAGTAATAGAGTATATTCCCAGTGTCAAAGGAGTAGTTGGCATTCGCTTCCAAAGAAATTAGATGTATGCATTGCCGAAAAGAATATTTCCAGAGAAAGTCACACACCACACACACACAGACTCCATTGAATCTTTGTAAATGAATACGTCCAGATACTTGGAGAATACTTTGGAAAATTTTTTGTCAAATTGATGAAAAGACCTTTTCATGATGTTACATAAAAACTACATTTCCCACCATGATTTTTTATTTTTGTGACTAAACTTATATATATATATATATATATATATATATATATATATATATATATATATATATATATATATTCAGCAATATATTTCGGGGGAATAAATTTTGGAATACAATTATGTTACATAATATAAATATTAAGTGTTTCAGAAGTTTACGCAATATATCATACTTCAACAAAAGTTTCTTAATACGTTGTAGTTAATAGCTTAGTGTCTTTCTATTCTTCAGTATAACATTATACACATTTTTACCAACGGCATAATTAAAGTTTGAAATACGTCTCTCTCAAAGTTATGTCGCATATTTTCAAAGACTATTTTCAAAGCACACACAACACAAAATTTCCCACCATCATCATAAGACCCTCATAACGAGTGTTAAAAATTCTAACTTCAAACCATCTGTGAATCACGCTTTTTCCCATCAGAGAACGCTAGTTGTGTCAGATAAAATCAAGAAATGTTTTATGTTTGCCAGTTGATTTGAGGAGACGGCTACAAATGAACGTTCTCTGTTTACCAGTAATTAAAATCTGATTTAAACTTATGTCTTGTGTTAATTTGTAATATAACAATGTATATAAATTCTTAACCAATAATCTGATTAAAAAACTTAACTCAGAATGATTAGAATGTTTAATACAATATTAGGAAGATAGCTGCTACACCTTGTTTGCTCCCTGCCCAGAAAACATCAGAAAAGGTAGGGTATTATTTATTATATGTTAAACTTTCTAATAAATGTTCGATTTAAATTATTAGAGAATTAAATATATTCTCCGATCAGTGAGGTTACAACCTCACCAATAGATGGCGCTACCAGCGAATATATGTATCCCCCCGGAATGACGGGTTTTAGGGGGGGAAACGATTGCGACGTGGAACGAGATAGGCGCGAGAGAAGAGACTCCAGTTAAACAGGCGAGAAGCTACGTTTTTCGGTCAACGTGGAAGCCAATAGGCTTAGTGACAATTGAGAGCAGGCTCCGTGAAATAACTCGTAAAATTTTAAAGGTAAATAATCTAATGTTTCATTAAACAGTAATTTCATTCTACTCTGCTTATTTCTTTGAAATATTAAGATCCTGAACATTACTTACCCCTAGACACCCCTACATAAATTAGGAGTGATTTATTACAACGAGACATAACGCCCGAAACATTTTAATTTGGGCTTAGATCAGGGCTCACTGGTGATGTAACATCATGACAAGTTAGTATCACACAGCTAATTGCCAAAAAGTCATTTTATGTCTTGATTAAATAATAAATAAACGATAAACTCAGTATTTAAAGGCCATAATTCACAGTTTTCCTGTTGAAATAGTTCTATTTCTATTTAAATTTTGGTGTTTCAGCCGTATAACTACTGACTCTGGCTTTCCGTATTTCACCATTCGTCAAAATTATTCAGTAGACAAATCTCATCATTGAGTTCTTGAGCATGGATGCATCTGCAAACTCAAACGTGTGACATTAAAGAGCGCAAATCTTCAGAGCTCAACTCTTTTGTAAAAAACACAAGATTGAGAGTCCATATACCTTGATCCTTAAGGAGCCGCTGTCCCCACAAACTCAAAATTTGAAGAGCGAAAAAAAAATCAGTCGATTGATGGAGATCGTTAAGTCCCTCTCCGCTTCTGAGACGATTTTTATAAACTCTATGGGCGGATTACTTTCAGTACCTTAGTCCCTCTCATTGGTGGTTGTAACACATTTGAACCCGACTCTCCTGACTATAGTCTCACTCAATTGGTGGGTAGAAGCAATCGGTCAACACGTTTCATCCCCACCAGGAAACGGCACCTTGCTCCCTCTCTGGAGGTTATGACTTAGCTTGTCACTTTTCATCTTTGTCTAATCCTGTCGACCTTACTCTTCATCCATGTTGTCTGCGTCCCATATGTGCGATGGGAACACAACACAAATGGGCTATTTCTCGCAGCTTCCTTCCTATTGAGCGCTTTGACAAAAATTGTCCATATGTCGGGAAAAGAGAAAAGGTGTAGTGACATCAAAGACATTTTCCGAGGCAGTTCACACATGTTATGCCCCAAGCATAAGGAAAGAATAGGCGGTGTTCTTTTGGTGGCACAATATCCCGTCCGGACAACTTGACCATCTATACGTCAATCTTGATATGTATAGATCAGCGATACTCAACCTGAGGCCCAACGAGCTTTTAAAGTGGCCCGTTCATGGCCAATTGATATGAGAAATTCACTTATTTAAGAACAATGTATTAAAAATTTGGGGAGAAATTATTTGTCTAGAAATGAAATGTATCAATTTTGCTTTTTTCTGTCGATGACGTACGGGTGCAAATTGATATTCTTTTTCTCTTTGCAGTGGTTACGATTAATGATAACTGACAACAGTGTGGCGTAGCGAAAATTTCATGCGTGAAACTAGTTTTTAACTATCTTTCATATCGTGCAAACGAAAAATATTCGAAAAAAATATATTATTTAAAGAAGATTAGGAGGTTGTGACTATTTTGTAGTGAAAAACAAACATGAACCAATAATCGTTTGATTTGTCATTAAAGTGCTATATTTAAATATTACGATTAAATAGGAATCATTCAGTGCTACATTTTCTCGATGATCTCTTTCAAGATGTGATAAATGGGCTTTCTTGAATAATATTTGCAACAGCAACGAAGTGTTTTGCCAGCGGTAATGTGACAGCGGTAACAAAGGCACCCTATGAAATTTTTACATTATTGGTAATCATATGAAATCCTTCACTGATGCAGAAATTGTGAAGATGGGATTCTTAAATGCTTCTAATTCAATGTTAGTGACAAAAACAAAACAAAAAATATTAAAAATAGTAATTAAAAAAAAAACAGGAGTAAAAATATGTTGACCAATTTTCCACATTTTAAACCTCCCCCTTTATCCTCATGATGCATAGCCCGCGTGAAATTGATAGCATATAAATGCGCCCCACCGTGAAATAGCTGAAATATGTATACGATCCAGCAGAAAAGTACCAGCCTTATGCGCTGGAGTGCATGTGTAGATGTTTCTCACACTTTCAATTTTTGCGACCTAATACTCAAACTCACAACTCCCCTAACTCCACCCCACCATACAAAAACCATATGCTATATATTACTCAATGTATTATACTTTGACGCATAAGCTACAATACGACTTTAGCCTCTTAAGTGTCACCGGCGTATATAACCGTCTCGCGCAGCTAAAGCTTTAATTGCTACGGACCTTTATTATGTCGCAGGGAAACGATGAAATTAGAGCTTTCGTCAAATCCCTAAAGGAGAGGTTAAAATAACGTCTCTTTGATGTATTTTCCCTGTTGTAAGTATGTGAGTTAATTAAATCCCTGAACTGTGGTTTTAGCGAAATGATGAAATGAACAAGTCAGCCATTTTTTTTAAATATATGGGGTTGATAAATAACGCCTCTTCAAGGTCATTTACAAGATGAAAGTAAGTCATTTCATCAAATCCTGAACTGTTTCAGTGAAATGATAAATGAGCTAGTCAGGATTTGCGTTGGCAAAATGCTGTCCAGGAAGGGGAAGACACTTGGGATGTCGAGTCTTTGTACTTCCTAACCATACAGGTCAAAAGTCCCCTAATCTATAGGGAATTTTAAAAAGTTTAAAATTGTTTAAAAACGTGAAATGAGGGAATGGGACTATCAGGATAAAATTACATATTTGATGAGCTCGTAGGGAGAACAATCGAATCCAGCCGGTGTGGTCGACCAAGGTAGCATAGAATTCGAGTTAGGAATGGGGGAGGATACATCGGAAAGGGCCAACTTCATATAAAGCTCGCACATACACAAAAATATGGCGCACCCCCGAAAATCAAGTCCCAAGCTCAATTCTTTAGGGGGAGGGTGAAAATGTTTTTCAGACACCATAGGATTAATATTAGAGCATAATATTTTAGTGCTTAAGCCTACCCCATGCCTACAGAATGGAAGTCAAGTAGATGACTGGAAGGGTCTCGACTAGTGGAACAGTTAGCTCAAATTTCATGTCCGAGACTCAAACAGGAGCCAAGATATTGTGGATTTAAATAAATTTTAAAAGTTTTAAAAAGTTTAAAACAAGTAAAAACTATGTAAGGAATATTCATATGAGCATGGAATTATAATAACTGGAACTGCAGTTAGAGAGGGATCGAATGAGCTGGGTTCAAATGGACTGTGAGGCTTGGGTGTCGAGATATTGGCCAAAACGCTGTAGAGGAAGGAATACACTAGGGGAATGCACTCCAGCAGATCCTCACCATAACAAAAGTTATTACGATCCCCCAAATATCAGTCCTCTGGCACCAAAAAAGTGGCATGCTTAGAAATCTACTTCCCCGTAAAAATAACAATGACTGACTTGTTCATTTCATCATTTCACTAAAACAGTTCGGGGATTTAATTAATTCACTTACTTTTTTACACCAGGGAAAATACCTCAAAGAGATATTATTTTAATATCTTGCGTGAATTGAACATCTCCTTTTCGGATTTGACAAAAACCCTAATTTCCTCGTTCCCTGCGAAATATATGTTCTTCCGAAGTACGATCTTTCCTGCGCACTGTTTGCATAAAATTATTTTGAAGAATTTGGAATGAAATAAAAAGGGACATTGACAGTGTTTGTGAAAGATTTACATATTTAAGAGGTTTCCCTTATTTTTATTCTTTTTCTCCCCACCCCCTCCTCAATACATCACATATGCTAGCCTACGTAAAAACAGTAGTATTGGGGAGCGAACCGCGTAAATTTTAATCGACAGTTAAGGAAATAATTATAAGCCGTACCAATTATCAAGATAAGAGGTAACTTTTGTATATAATTTTATATATGACAAGCCCATGGGAGATCACGGGTAATTGTTAAAGATGTTCTTAACTTACAGTATTGTTAAACTAATTATAAAATACATTTTGCTGTACTAATACATTTATAAGTGTATTATATCAAAGTAAATGTGTATTTTATTTTTTATTACGTCAAAATATATTTTGTTTCTTTACTTTCAGTAAATTAATAGGTTTTTAAAAATATTTTATTTTGAACTTTTCAATATGCTCACATCCTCCTTGTAGAGTTATCACACCCCCTAGGGGGACGCACCTTAAAGTTTGAGAAACGCTGTGTTACACTACTTAAAAGACGAGTAATCATATTTTAGTGCGATTAAAGACTTGTGACACTTTCTCTACGATTTTATCGTACTATTTCGAATTCAAAATTTTACTCGGATCTTCGTTTGAACCACGCGAAGCTTTATGCACCTTGAATCGCAGAATAAAGAATCCTTAATTTTTCTTACAACGTATTTTTAGGGCACGTATTGATGTCATTGATAATTACCCATCCAAATTAGCACGTTTTTTTGTTTGCTTATAAGTTTTTCAGACAGGTAATTTTTTTTTCTACGATCTAAGAAATTGGTATTAAATATACGGGTCAGAAATGCTGTTTTTTAGTATAACAGTTATGATATACCCCACAATCGAAATACATTATAAGCAACAAAGACTACAGGCAAAGTACTAGATTCTATAAACATTTGAGACAGTGTATACATACACCAGATTTGCAGAATTACCGTGAGACAATAAGACAATGAGTACAGCATCTTATTTCTTATTCTGAATAATGTTCTCTAATGTATTATTTATTACCCTATAATTTTAAGGCACGTTAGAGAGACAAGGATGGTGCTTAATTGTGTCC
The DNA here is from genome assembly GCA_019973935.1 of Trichonephila clavipes. Taxonomy (NCBI): domain Eukaryota; kingdom Metazoa; phylum Arthropoda; class Arachnida; order Araneae; family Nephilidae; genus Trichonephila; species Trichonephila clavipes. The sequence goes on from BMAU01002487.1 coordinate 118,651, forward strand.
TCATTCTCTAATATCATGCCACGTGAGGAATTTCCAGACTAAAATTATTTTTCCCGCCATTTTTTTTCCATGGCAATGCAGTGTTTCTCAAAATGTGAGGTTCCGGCGGAGAGGGGGGTGATAACCCTACAAGGAGGGTGCGGGTATATTGAAAAGTCGAAAACAAAAGATTATTTTAAAGAAATTATTAATTTATTAAAAGGAGACACACACACAAACATTCTGACATGATAAAAAATTAAATACAAATTTGCATTGATGCAATAGACTTATAAATGTAACAGTATTGTACACAATGTGTTCCATAATTAGTTTAAAAGCAAGAAGTTAAAAACAAGTTTAATAATTACCAGTGACCCCAAGGCATGTCATAAAATTATATGCAAAATAAAATACTTATCTTGATCATTTGTACGGTTCATAACTAAAGTCGTATTGTACATTTACGTCAAAGCATATTAGTATTGCTTTCAATTCATTGTTATTGTATGGAGGAGGAAGTGGTTGATGGAAATTATGATTGAAAATTGGGTCTCAAGTATATAAATTTTAAGAAGCACTGTGTTAATGTCTTTGATGGAAACACTATTCCAATTTACCGTTCTATTAGAACTCCCACAAAGCTCATGAATTAAATCCATCCAGCAAAAGTGTTTCACCTGAATCTCTTTATAAAATCAATCCTTATTTCGTCAACATTTCCATTAAATGGAGGTTATAGACTACAATTGATTCAAATGATTGTAGTTGTGCAGAGAGGGAGAGATGCATTATATATAACACTGTGAATTATTTTTCCCCAACTGAATACTTTATTTGAAGGATCAAAGGGATTTTTATAGCTAAATAAATTAATGCAGGTCTTTTAAAAAATGTGCACTTATTTTAAAAATATGTACAAGATAAAAAATTTCTAATATAAATTTTTATAAAGCCTCTTTTAAATATTTTAATTTAATTTTCAATTTAAAGTCACCAGGTAACATGCCGGGAATTTCTCTGACATTTTTGAGGTCAATATATGTAAGTAAAATGGGGGGAAAAGATTAATTAACCAAACAAAAATAAATAAATGTATCTTTTTTATTCAAAAAATTACATTTAATTATAAAATGATTTCATGCAAAAGGAAAAAAAAAAACTCTAAGGCAGTCCGTAATAGTAAATGTATTTTAGATATCAAAAAGGAGAAGGGGGAATTCATATGTTTTTTTTTATATATTTGTAATAAGAAATATATAAAATTGCTTCTGAAATACTTTAAAACATAGAATTAAAAATAAAAGTTGAGCAGTGAATAAATGCATAATCTGTACTATCTCTTAATAGATATAAAGAAAGAAATAATGTTTACCGAGAGACGTTAAAAAATTGCGAATTACTCTTCTACATTATTAAACCTCATTTGAATACGAACACCATTTTCTGGTTTAATTTTATGAAATGACTGCATAAAAATCTAACTATCACATCAATTAGTTTATGACAGGAGAGGACTAAGTTAACTCGAATAAACACTTATTCTCGAATGATAATAATTAATATACTACATGAGAACTTTTGTGATTAAGAAAAATTAGCATTAATTATATTATTATTTACATTATTTATTTATTACAGCATTAATTATATTATTAATGCTGTAATAAATAAATAATGCCATCATTATCATGCCATATGTAATATAAACGCCACATAAATGTATGCTTTCATTTAAATTTGAAAGATCAAATATACTTCGAACATATAGCTACCCCACCTAGAGAAAAAAAAATTCTTCAAAATTAACTTATTTAGTAGCACAATTGAAGGCCTGTATAAGGATACTAGCTGGACCCGGCAGACTTTATCCTACCAATTTCTATTATAGCAGCTTGCAAATGAATATATTGAGTTTTAAAAGTATTTTCAGTAATTAATTGAATTTTTATTTTATATAACTTAAAATAATTTTCAAAATAACGCATCTAGCGTAACGTAAGTGGATAAATGATTTGGCATACAGATGTACAAAAATTTTCGAGTCCCTAATCTGGAACGAGTAACATACAGCTGACCATGCAAAAAACATATATCCGCTAAATGTAATCCGGCAATGCGCGCAGCGATTGCCTTCGAGGTTTGCTGATTGTCATCGCAAAAGCAAGACGCACATGAAATTGTAGCTACTTGAATGTTTAGAGCAAATTAGTAGGGATTGGAACGCAGGGAATCAGCACGTCTACTCATTTATGTTTACAGTTAATTATTGATGGCAAGGAACCAAGGAACTTCCATTGAATCATTTCATTGGTTCGATTAACTTATCAATTTTTAGAGCTAAGATACCACGATCACAAAGCCAACAAAGATTTTTGAAGTTATTGGTTATGTTCGGGAAAACCATATTTTTAAGATCTGTGGATTGGTGAAGTTCACTGATGTTGTATGGAAATAAAATTTCCTGTGTTAAAGAATCTATCGAAAGTTTACCGTCACCCATGTCTAAGAACTGCTTGGCAATACTTTGTGCAGAATCATTTCTAAGCAAATGCCCTCGCGTGTTCGTCTACATGGGAATTTTTTAATATGCCTTCAAAGGAATGAATACTTTGGGTACAAGTTTGGCTCGTCTCCTGGTGTTGATCGTGGAAAAACGGGCAAAGGCTGACTGTAATCCCGTGCGAGTCCAACCATTGGACGTTAATTGTTTCGACAATCTCGCAGAGTACGATCACGTGGTTCAAGTCCTTTTTTATGAACCATGGTATATCCTCTGCCCCCAAATAATGAGTTGACATGTTTTCTATACAGTTACCATTCTAGATGTTTTTCCAATGTAAAAAATGGGAATTTCAACTATATTTAGATTCAATGGTTCCTTGATTGCCAAATGCGCCGTATGTCTTCCATCAAAGTAGCATTGCTGCAATCCCTGATACTGCTACTGCCAGAGACATCTCACTTTTCAATCGAAATTCTTTAAGTTTTCGATTGAGCAGAAGAGATTTCCGGTGCCTCTTGGTGTATCTTGGAAAAAAAGTCCACCATTTCCGCTTCGTAGTTATTCCATAACTGAATCATGCGCAAGTTGTTGATCATTTGTGTAGAGCTTTATCTAAGCAGCAACATAAATTTGTAACTCGTTCATATTGGTCCTCTCTTAATATGTCTATATCGATAACATTATCCAAACATTGTTATAACATTGACGTTCTGAAGAAAATCTAAAGAAGCAGATTAATTTTTCTTTGTTAAATGACATACACATATCTTCAAGTAATATTGATTATTTATTGAAAATATCCCCCGAATACTACACATTCATTTTAGAATTTTATCTACAACTGTCTTTTTTACTGTCTGACAAACTGGACCATCGACATTTTGATTGCTTGAAAAGGTATTGGTCCATTGATCACTTGAAACAGAATTGGTAAATATAAGCATTCACTATTATTCGGGCAAAAGGTGTATACTCTTCCTAATGTGCTAGTAGAAAACATGCCAGACACCGAAAAATGTTTTTCACCTTGTTTTCTTCTGCAAAATTTCATCGTTGATTAATTCCATGTATAAACTGCGAGCGGGACTTCATGATATAACAGTGTTTTCACAAATTCATTAGTTCACATAATTGATAAAAAAGTGGCCAACCTTGTAGGATGCATAACAGCAGGAGGCGTTTATGGATATCAAAACCTAAAATTCGCCATATAGTTTCATTACTGCTAACATAACATCCCATTTGAAAGTGTTTTACGTCATTAATGGGCTCATTGTAATTCGCAAGTACGAAAACTGCATTTATTTACGTGTTTACAGGTGTATTTGATGGACGTAACTCAGTGTTTCTCAAACTATGAGGAACCCCCTTGGGGGGCATGATAACTCTACAAGTGGTGCACGAGCATATTGAACAGTCGAAAAGAAACAATTATTTTTTAAAAAATTATTAATTTACTGAAAATAAACAAAATACATTCTGACAAAATAAAAAATAAAGTGAACATTTACACTGATAAAATGCACTTGTGAATGTATCAATATAGTAGAATGTATTTTAGAATTAATTTAACAATACTAAGTTAGGAACAAATTTAATAACAACCAATAACTGCATGGACTTATCACATATAAAGTTACATGCAAAAATTAACTCTTATTTTGATAATTTGGACGGTTTATAAATAATCTTTTCACCACCGATTAAAAGTTACGCGATTCTCTCTCCAATGTCTCCGTTTTCCACGTTGGAAGCATTCCATGTATTGGAGGGGAAGGGGAAGAAAAGGAATAAATAAGGAATTACTCTGATATAAGTAAGTCCTTGGCAAACACTGTTAATGTTCTTTTATTGCATTTCAAACTCTTCGGAACAATTTTGTGGATAGCAGAACCCAGAAAAGATTGTACTTCGGAAAGACGTATATATACGTGCGGGGCATTTAATGCACGGGTTGAGCGAGATGTATATATATTCTCCAGTGGCACTTAAAAGGTTAAAATCGCATTGTAGCTGTAGCGTCAAAGTATAGTAATATTCAACTAAATGCATTGTTATTTGTATGGGGGTGCTTTGAAAATTATGATTGAATATTGGGTCTCAAATATTGAAAGTTTGAGAAACACTGACGTAAATTCATTGCAGACTTTTCCGTTGAGATGTGCGTTGAATACTTCAATCCATGGCAAAATCCATTGACTATCTATTTCAATATTAACATCATTGAGTTTGACAGTTGTTGTGTGTTCCCCATTAACAAGTTTTCGTTGTCGGTACAGTGGATAACCATCGCCACCAGTTTGTGTTTCCTTCATCAGCTGGCGTGGATAATTTTTGGTACATTTTTCGTCTTCCATGCAGGGTGAATGTAGACCACTAGGTCTGTGTGAACCATGTTCTTCTTGACATTTTCAAATACTCCCGAATCTTATACTGGGTCAGATCATTAGGCTCTAATAATATCCTCAATTAATTGGGAACAATTTTTTTCAACCAATTAAATTAAGGTATGATCATGTGATAAACCTCTTTTCTGCCATTCTTTGGAATACTTCCATCAACGAGTGCCTCCGTACATATGGGTTTTAGTGATAAAATCCATAAAACGTCTCAATTTTTGCTTGAAAACTCTCGATATAAGGTCAGGTCGATGAAATAACTGCTGTCCAGGCAGAAGTACGTCTTTAATATTAGAAATTACATGTTAAAGTGACAAAAATATCTAAAAGTCCATATTTGCTAACGTATGTCAAAGCATCCTGAGCATATCCGTACACGGGTCTTGGACTTCCAGTGTACGAAGCCGGAAGTGTAACCCTTTGCACAATATCAGCAGCTTCTTTATCGTTTGCATTTGTACCTCATAAATGAATATGAGTTTCAATTGATTGTAACAAATGTAATTACGTCATTTGCTTTCAACTTTAGCGTGCATGTCAACAATGCATTGCTGAAGAAGTTGGAGACATTTCAGAATATGGTTGGTTTGTTCAGCTCGAATCATGATACGGTATGCGTAAAATTCCACACAGCTGACTTTTTTATGTCATAGAACCCGTATTGGGAATAATTTGATACAATCCAAGATGATATCCATTTTTTTTCGTTGAAACAATATTGGATATTGAAGTGCATTGTAAGACCGATGTGCTTCAGCAACCCGTTGCTTGATTTGATCTTGCTTGCTAATAACAATATCTCACCGGGAAATTTCTGTTCCGACAATTAAATCTGCTTCGTCAAGAGCATTGAAGCATTGAAGCTTCTTTCATGCTCATTTGATAAAGTTTTACCTGCTCTGATAATGACTTTCAAGTCATTTACTCTTGCATCGTCAAAAACGGATTTAAAATCTCTGACCAAACAGCTCTGCTCGTGAAATAGTGATCGTAATTCCGCAATAGTTTCTCAATCTCTTGCTATACAGAACGTGCATCGTGATGTTATTACATCGAATACTGAATTTACTATTCGTAAATTATTTAAGTTACTCACTAATTATTAATTTGTCACAATTTGCTGTGACAGAACTTAAAAATTGTGGTAAGTATATATGTATATATCTATACTGATTCATAAAACCAAACATATAGTACGATAAGTATTAGCTTACTTTGATTCTTCCATACCTTTTTATAATACTTTATACTCTCTAGGTTACTACAAAGAGATAGAGAGCACACCACTTTTAAGATTTATTTTATAAAAATTTGTAAAAAAAGAACTTGACTTTACAGCTATGAATACAGAAAATGCATTACCCATGTTCAAATATAGCAGGATATCAATTTTCATAAGGATAGATTAACCAATAAAGTTGGTATGCCACAGCACCATCTTGTGGGAACCTGCAGCAAAGAGGATCGCACAAAACCTTCTTCAAAAAATATACATATACATGTTAATTTTGATCGTGATCGGTTGAACGGTAGTGGAATGAGTGAATATTAACGTCGCACTGTTCAGCTACACGAAAACTTTGGTGACAGACCACGTAATTTTGAACCAGGCTCAAGTGACGGGGATGACACTTGAGCTGGCACCTCCTCTCCTAACCACCACACCACACAGACGGGAGAACGTTTCAGCTCTCGACAGATTTAACGTGCAGTGCTGCCCTACACGGCGGAACTTTAATGGTACTGGGCTCGAACTCATGATATGACTGCCATGATCCGATACCTTGTCCACTGGGCTAACGCAGCCCTTGAAAGGTATTGGTGTGAAACTATAACGTATATACAAACATCCATTTATATATATATATATATATATATGCTATAGCCTGAAAAAATGAAATATTATAAAAACAAGGAAACAAAAGAAAGAAATATTCGATAAATAGAGGCAAATCTTTTGCATAAATTATTTATATAAAAAAACTGTGACTCACACACACACACACTCACATCATTGAACTGGAAGTGAGGAAGGGAAAGATAGATTTTTTTTTCAGAATTTCAAGCGTCTGTAGGAAAGATGGCCTGTTATTTACAGGTAAAAGAATAAATAAAATTTAAAAAAATTAAGTTTTATGTTACATATTGTCACAGGGAGAATGAAATTTAGGTATTTGAGCTCTCTTATGGCATTTTATTGGTTTATAACTTTTATTACGATTAGATGACTCATGCTGAATAGTTACAAGAAAAAACATTAGGCCCATTTAACGACTTCTTCGGTTTAATTTTTTACTAAAAACCCTGTGTCGAAATTACAGTGCACAATAAATCGGAAGATGGAAAAAAGTTTTAATCGGATTGGTTCAATGGTCTGGGGGAGAGACAGCTGTTGAATGATATGTTGTTGCGTACATAGTAGTTCTCTCTACACAGTACTCACTAATCAATAATCAACACATTTTAAAATTTATATTTTAGGGAAGTAATTACTTTGAGTCTAAAATCCACCAACCAATATTCAGTATTTTTTATTTTAAAGTTTAACGCTTTTGTGGTAATATTAAGTAAGTATTGTGGTAATTTTAAAATAATTACTTTCTGGTCTCCATACATTATAACATATTTTCACAAAGCTATGTTCCTATTGATGACATTTTTTTCTTATAACCGAGATCTACTCTTTAATTACTGTAGTGAATAAATGATAATGAGCTACATTAAAAAAAGTTTTAGATTCAAGCACTACTCTGTAGTTTTTTGCTTTTTCAGAGACTATTCTCCTTTTTAAAAGACAGTTCGTTTAACAAATTCTCACGATGAGTTCGAAACATTTTGTAATGTCTTTCCTCTCCAAATTTTTTGGGGGTAATTTTTTTAAAATGCTGTTACGTGTTAAATTTTGATCATAGTTCATAAAAAACTTTTCGGACTTTTAACTGTGCCTTCTTAAACACGTTATATGAATTCAAATCACAGTGCTTATGCTAAAAATGGTCAAAATTTAACTTATTTGGAAGATTTACTATCCGGTTCTAAGCACAGCTCTGGCTTATTTTGTAACAGACTATCGCAAATTGCAAAACTTATATTTGCGTTTTGTGGAACCTTCCTGTACCTGGAATGAAAAATACAATTAGCCTTACAAAGAAAGCTGTATTCGTATAAGGTTAATGATATACAGGATAATTTCGTAGTGTAGTGATGACAGGTGTTTAAGATACTGTAATTTATAAATATTTGTTGACAGGAACAAAATCTTTTAAAAGAAGCATTATCTGTGATTTTCCGAAATTTCTTTTTGAAAATTATTTCAGCTTATTTTAACCTTTACTGTATTTTCTTTCATTTTTTCGAAACGATATAGATCTATATTAATATCAACATAGCTATTATGATTAATACTTAATTACTAAATCAAAATTTCCTAGAATTTCTTATTTATCAGACTTGGAAATATTTCAGTGAAACTTCACTGTAATGATTTAAGAAGATTATGACTAGCATTTTATTTGGAATAATGCATTTGATTCAAGACAAGAAATAAACCGAAGTAGCTACGAGTTTTTCTCGAAAACTAAAAATTTGTATGAAATATATATGGGCATCCAAGCATGTTATACTGAGTCAAAAAAGAAATTTAAGGTATTTATTTTGCATATTACAAAAATTTATCATCTATTAAAACATTTATATTTTACATTACCTATAATATATGCGTGTACGTATATGTGTGAGTTATTATTTATTGAACAATATTTTTATTGAAGTTTCAAAGATCTACTCAACATCTTAATTCTATATATATATATATATATATATATATATATATATATATATGTACGTGTGTGTGTCTGTGTCATGTTTCAAAATCAGCATTCAGAACTTAGTTGGAAACGTTTTATCATGCGAGCAATCGCCGTATTATTTCTTAGAAAGAAAAGAACGCCAAGTGACCTGAAAATGTTAATTGTAATAAATGCTTATTTCCAGAATTGCTAAATAACACTTTTTTATTTATGATTTCGATTGGAAAGCAAACCGTGGAAGTTTATATACTAAAACCATACAATTTAATGAGCTAGGATTAAAAGTTATTCTGTTTGGAATATCTTTTCTCAAAAATAATTTCTGTAAATTTCGGCGTATAATGCACAATCTTAACTCAAAAAATACGGAAAAAAAACTCACGGGTGAGCGTTATACACCTGTTATGAAAATGAGAGCTTTAAAAATAAACGAAATAAGCAGAGTGTCAATATAATATATAAATTAAATTTATTATTTTTATATCATTTATTCGTGTATTTTGTACATACATATCACAAAGAAAAAAATCATTAAAAAAAGGATAAAATATAAAGTTATGAAAATATAAGAAATAGTCTTTAATTGAAAACTTTTAAACTATTAGTGTTCAATTTTAGTCTAATTTGATTTAATCACTGAGTAATCTGTTAAATTTCCAAATGCTTTCATATCATTATTTTTATATTGTAATTTGAGTAGATAATCCAGTTTTATTCTACTTTAAGTTTTAAAATTTTAAAGTATAATATTTTTTAAAATGTTTAATACAAAATTCCATACATATATAAGTTGTATTTTAAAAACAATAACTGATTTTGCAAATTTAATGTTTATTCCAATGTAATATTCCTAAAGTTTTTAAATATTTTTACAAAAAATGTTTCTTACCGTAATATTTTTAAATTAAAATAATTTTCTAACTGTAAACTATATTATTTAAATCGGGACATGTTATCTTCATAACATTTAAAGAAGTTAAAATAATTATATAGCTGATATTTTCTAGGGATTGAACTACAAGTAATGAGGAACACCAAATTTTTACACACATATGTTATTTATTATTCATGTAAATTTGATACAAACTTTTAATATTTCTTTTCCAATACATGTATGTTCAAATAATTAAACATATTACTACGTGGACTACAAATGTGAATCATTGTTCATAAAAATAACTAAAATGTTTTTACTCTTTAAATAGAAGTCTTGACAAAATAAGAAAAAAAAGGGAACACGTTTAGTCTTTTCCTGAAAATTTAAGAACTAAGTCAAATATGAAGTAAAATTTTCTTACTGTAAAAATCGAAAGATTTTTTTAGGGGTGATTATGAAATAATTAGGTATTGGAAAGTAATAATACATCTCTATATATATACACGATGCCTATGTTTCTCATGCCACTTCACATCTAAATTGATGAAATTTACAACAAAAAATAAGTAAATAAAAACCACAGGAACAATATATATATATATATATATATATATATATATATGTATTTTAGGTTACATTTTATGTGATATATCTGTCTTCTGAAGGATATTCTGTTTTGAGAAGTCTGACAAAAAGTTCGGACCAATTATATTTACATTTTATATTACCGCAACACTTTTATTTTTAATTCAGAGTAATTTGATTCACATGAAATTCTTCCTTTATAATCTCCACATCATTAAAATGTATACCCTCAATCAATGACTGATATCATTCATGCAATATTATCCAATTTTCCCTGCTCCAGTAAGTTAATTATGCTAATTTTTCATCAATTACTCTTCTATCCTCAAATCTCGTGAATATTATGTGTCTAGTGAACATTACAAATCTAGTTTTCGTCAACTTTCCAGTGTTTCATCAGTTGTGTCCTCGATTCTGAGGCCCTTTTCCCCAACAAGAATTTTGGCTTCTTCCATGAAATGTTTCTGTTTTTAATCTGCAAGCAAATTATTATTTATGTAGCTTTATATTAAATGTATTCATTAATTTTTAGCTTTTATTTTTTCAAGAAACGAAAGGGACCCCTTCAAAGAAAGGGTGCATCACATTTGCATTCTCGAAACTACATGTTTAATTAGTATTATTTTAAACCTCAAAATAGAGATGCGTGTCCACTACGTTTAATTTAATCAAACCTCTAAGCTTTTGGACTTGCGTTAGTGTAGTTCTTTCTAATTTTCGATTGTGTTTAGATTTGGGAAAAGCGGATATATATATAAAGTAAAGAAAACTCAGCTGAAGCCCAATTGTATCGTATTTGATGTAAAAAATCGGGGAACTTCAAGCTCTTCAAATAAGGTTTTCATTTCGTTGTTTTTTCTTTGGGGATATAAACATTTAACTCTGGACTTAGAAATTCCGATTGAGCAAAGATAAAAACTACACACTCTCAAACACTGCTTCAATTTCTGAATTATTTGTATACATGAAATTTACAATATTTATATGTGTTTAGAGTGAAAATTTAGATTAAAGATTTTTTTTACAAAGATTTTGTTTTTTATATAACGTAGATCAAAAGTTTTATTTTTTTGCAAGTATATTTTAATGAAAATATTTTTAGAAAGTCTTCATATGTTTATTTGCATTAAATGTAATTATAATTTCATGAATAATTAAAGAAATTGGCTTAAACATTAATTACTTTATGTGATGAATTAGTTTCAGCGACGGGAAACGCCCCGTCTTCTAAGATAACCATACAATTGCAGTGCAACATCCCCACAAAAAAGTGCGTTAAACAGCCTACCGTCCAATAAGAGGGTTCGAAACTTGTGCATTTGTCGCAGGGAAACGATAAAATTGGGAATTTCATCAAATCACTAAGATATATGATCAAATGACGCGAAATGTTAAAATAACGCATTTTCAAGGTCATTTCCTCCCGTTTGTGTGGTGTGGTAGTTAGGAGAGGGGGGTGCCAGCTCAGGTGTCGTCCACGTCACTTGACCATGGTTCAAAATTAAATGGTCCGTCGCCAAAAGCCCTCGTGTAGCTAAACAGTGCGACGTTAATATTCATTCAATCAATCAATCAAGGTCATTTCCCTTATGAAAGTAAGGAATTTGAACAAATCTCTGATCTGTTTCAGTAAAAAGATGAAATAATATTGTCAAGAATTTAAAAGTATTTATTTAACAAATATTGCGCATTATTAAACGTAAAAGTAAGTAATACAACAATAGTCAATGAAATAATAATTATTTGTTCGAAACTAATTGACAAATAATTAGAAAATTAGGCTGGTGATTTTTTTTATGTGTAACATCTTTCTTCTCGGTGGCTAGATATTTATGGGAGTGATTTCGTGAAAAAGGACGTAAATGTGTAACAGGAAACTGGGGAAGCGAGCGTGCTGGCGTCGATCGACTTGGCCTGCCCCCCCTCTTCCCTCATAGGTTCTTTACTAATGATTACCTGCTTTGTTCAGGGGAGGACTTACACACTAAAATATCAATCCTAATGTTAATCCTATGGTGTCATTTTTTTAATGTTATGAGGTTTATATTTGGTCGCTCGGTAATATATTTTATATTTGTCTGTTGGTTAGGAAGTACAAGGATTCGACCCCCCAGGTGCCTTCTTCCCACCGTGGTAAGTGCATTTCATCATTTCTCTGAAACAGTTGAGGGATTTTATAAAGTCACTTATTTTCATCAGGGAAATGACCTTGAAGATCCGTTATTTTAACATCTCCCGTCTTACCCCTTAGGGATTTATCAAATTCTTAATTTCGTCATCTCTCTACGACACATATATGACACACCCGTAGCAAAAGAGTTAATGGAGTTCTGTTTTCTCATATTCACCTTTCTCATAGTCATTTTGGCGATATTTTTATTTGTTTATGAAACAACGGCCCTCGAACAGACACTGTTGAATATTGTCTACACATGAGGACATCCAATGACCTTTATGACCAACATATTCCCCAGATCTAAACCCCATTGAAAACGTTTGTGATATCTTAGAGAAGCGGCTTACAACACGATTCCCATTTAGGATATCAACACAAGTACGCTAATGGTGTATTATGGTATGGGCGGCTTGCCCTTACATTGGTTTAAACCAGGATTAAGATTCATCACCGATACACTACATCCGTATATTTACATTTTTTCCATGGCATTACCTTTAAAGTAATGTGTCATCTGAAATGTTGTTGGGGATTGTCTCAAAAAGGTAGTCAATGATCTGTATGGTTGAAGTGTTCTTTAGATCTAAGTCTCATGCCTTGGGATCTTTGGATCTTTGGGATGCCTTGAAGAGGCAGCTTTAAATTAAGCAATCTCCAAGAAGAAAAACATTCTCAAATATATACTAAAAGATCAGTGGGATTCATCAATCAAATAATTATCATCTGTATTACTGAATACACTAAATTACCTTTATTATGAAATTTGAGCAGTGCGGAAGGATATTATTTTATCCCTCTCTCTTACTCGTATATATATTTGAAAAAAATATGAATTATTTAACAGACAAAGATATATTTACCCTATACTTAGTAAAGATATTAAAGACCAATTTAAATAAATAGATATTAATGACATTCTTAAAGCTCTATTAGAAATTTTTAATAATTATGGTCCAAAAATTGCTATAAATTACCACACTTTTATCAACTTAGTCCTTAAGAAAAATCTATTAATTATACAGAAAATTTATGTGAACAAATCAAAATCTTAGTATGAGACACGTTTTCGAGTAATAATTTAGATAATTTATGTTTACATTTTTATGGAACACATATTTAATTATTAATAATGAATTATATCTATGTATTAGGTTTAAGGGAAAGTTTTGTCGTTTTTAAACACGCGCACTTCTGTGCATTGTCGATCTTGAGCAAGAATTCGAAGCCATCTGAAACCGGTTTAAACAGTTAGATTGGTATACCATTGATGACTTACAAACATTTTTTCGCATATTAGTTTTTTCGAACTTGTAAAACTGTCAACATGAGTAGGAAAATGTGCTCTTAAGACCTGGTATGTTGTGTTTGTTTCAAAAAGAGAATAACGTGATGGCTGCAAAAAGAAACTTGTGTGACATGTTTGGAGAGAAAGTAGTAACAGCTCGAGCATGCCAAAAATGGTTTGTGGAACTTCACTAGGGGGATTTTTCTTTGAAAAAGGAATCCAGATTAGAAAGGTCATAGGATGCCTATGACGAAGTATTATGCAGTATGATCAGGAGGAATCTCACGCTAACCTCCACAGAAGTTATCTTCAAGCTTGGAATGCATCAAACTACTGCTACAGAATACTGTAAAATGCTTGATTTCGTGTCTAAACTCCCTGTTTGGGAGCCACACGAACTAAGCGAAAAAATTTTAAAGTTCAGAATTTCAATATGTTCTTGAAATCCTGCTCGTCACAAAAGGGAACTATTTTTTGACCATTTGTAGACTGAAGATTAAAAGTGGATAGTATATAAGCTCGTGGTTATAAAAGAAATATGTATATTTATGAAGGAGGAGAAATCATAATCCTCATCCAAAGCTAGATTGTATCAGAAATAGGTTACACTGAGTTGTTGGTGAGACAGCAAAGTATAGTACACTATGAGTTGCAGAGAAGAAATAAACAGCTACTGTTCGCAACTTGATATTTTTAATACAAAAATTTAACATAAACTTCCTTCTTTGACTAAGAGAAATGATCGATTCTTCATCTCGGCAACGCTAGACTACACGTGACAAAAAACACCGAAAAAGGAATTGTAGATTTCGATTGGGAAACTTTACTTCAGCTAGTATATGCACCTGATATTGTACCATCTGACTATCATATGTTTAAGTCGCCGCAAAACTTTCTATAAGGAAATGAATACATAAATCATGAGGTTGTTCAAATGACAGTGTAAAAATACTTTGTCTCTAAAACAATGGACTTCTTTTCCAGGGGGTTAAATAAACAGCCGGAACGCTGGCAGACAGTTTTAACTCGCAAAGAACATTATATTTTAGGTTAAATTTTAAATATAATGTGAAGAAATAAATTTCTTCTTTCCTTAGAAAAAATTACAGAACTATCTTCTCCTTTCACGCAACAAATATAATAATGGTGTACGAATTTTTAGATAAAAATAGAAATAAAAACAATATTTTAATCCCCCTAACTATTTAAACTTTATTAAAACTAACAATATATAATCAAATCATATAGATTACATAGCTTATAGATACACATTTACGTACTACTTGTAATAAATTAAATAGTTATATTTTTTGTAGGTGTTTCTAATTTTAGTATTAGCTGGCTGGGTGTCGTAGTTGGTCTGTCACTGGCCTTGTGCACCCAAGGTTGAGGTTTCGACTTTGGCCCAAGTTGGTGGATTTTCATGACACAGAAAATAGACAGTGTCCATGTCGTGTAATTCTGCAGCATGTAAAAGATACATTGAATGCCTGTTTGGCTTAGGTGCTCTCAACAAAATTAAATTTATCATTATGGTTTCACATCGTCAAAGCTCAGGTGCCTTCCCTTGGGGAAAGGGGGGAACTGGGCATCAAAATTATCATGAAGAGATTGCATACTGGTGAAATGGTGCCACACTAAAAACACACATATCAGATCCCGGGGAATGTTCTAGGTATGCAATGGTAAAGCACCAAACCGCCTCCCCATTAGAAATAATTTTAGTATTATTAAAGTACTTTTTCGGAGCATCAATAACCATAAATCTATCAACAAGAATGTTGTTCACAATTATGTGCCGGATAACATTTAATTAACAAAAATAGTGGTGATATTAATAATATTATGTTTCATACGATATCCTTTAGAATATGGCTACCTATTATTTTTCTAAATTCATGTATTTATAATAATTTTAATGTTATTACTTGAAAATATCAGATCTTCTCATACATCTTAATGTGATTGATTTGATATGTTTTCTTTAGAGATACTTCCTAATTTACAATTATTACTCTACTTCAAAATAAGTAGCAACTTAAATGTGCTCTTTATACATTCATCGAATTTAAAACGTTTTTAATTTTAGTTATAGTAAATATACCCTTCTTTCAAAAAGTTACACACAAATGTGTATGGTTTTAATATTTTTTAAATATGGTAAAAATTGTTTATATACATAGTGTTTTTAATAATTATATCCTTAAATGATTTCCTGTGGTCACCTTTGTTTTGATTTCATTGATTGATATTGGTAGATTGGTACTCTTTTTTGTCAGTTGTAATGAACTTTATCGTCTTTATTTTTCTAAGAAAGAAGAATTTAGGATTTATATTTATCACGGAACTTAACATTTCAGGAATTATGCAATTTTCAGTTTTTCCAAAAAATCTAAAAATTGCATCCTTTTTTTCTTCTTTCAGCAAGTAATATTTAGTTATACAAATACCAGACTTTTAGACACTAGATTATTAATCTGGATCTAGCTTCGTAATCTTTAAAAACAAGATAACTATAAGATGATAGTGCAAAGTGCATTCGGCAATATGTTCCTTATCCATGGACTGTTCAGATTTACAAAAAGTACAGGATGAATTATTATTTAGTCAAATTTAAAAAAAATATTTATTTAACAATGGTATCCAGTCAAAAGACGAAGTACCGCCCCCGCTACAAGGCAAAGTAAATCTGTAATAACTGGTTTTAAACTAGTGGGACAGTCCCAGGACTATTCAGTCAGTAATATTAGTATAAGTAAATATGTAATAAAGTTTTATGTTTTGAGATTAAGCTCAAACCTTGCAATCTTAGTTCTAAGAGTTTGCTATTATATTAATGAGGATATTCTAATTTATACTGTTTTCTTACATACTATATTCAGCAATAAATTACCTTCATAACAATTTAACACAAACACATATATATTCATTCGGATAACATTCATTCATATTTCACAGTGGAAACATAGTTCACTGCTATGAAACTACAAATTGAAATTAATAAATGGACAATCATTTTTAGAATTTCAATATAAATAATGTATATGGATTTTTTTTAAACATGCACAACAATTATTTATTTTAACTATATATTTATTAATGGACACGTATTCACAATCCTTTAAAGATTTACTGAATTTATTGTGTTTTGCGTATATTTTTTTCCTTTTATGAAAAAATAATAATGTGTTTAGTACAGTGACATTTCCTTTTTTTACTAAATACTTTGATTTAATAAATCGACATATTCAAGAACAAAAAAAAATTAAATAAACACACACAAAGCATTTTATTGGAAATTTCTTTTATGAAATATTCACTAAACAAATTTAATATAAGAATTTAAACAATATTATTTCAGAAAGTAAGAAATTCTGAATATTTATATTTAAAAGAATTCATAAAGATGATAATATAAAAATCTGAAACATAATGCTTTTTTTTGAAAAATAACTCGTGTGTTTTATCATTTATACTTTCAAAACATTCAATGCGCTGAAAATTTGTCGAATACATATACCTGAAACATTTTATCAAAAGGAAAATATTCCACGAGAGAGTTAGTCACATGTTTTCCAAATCATTCGAAAGTTACTTTTTTATTAACAAAGTAAATTTATATACAGTTTTATACATTCATGTTTGAGAATTCTAAATGATACTTATTTTTAATCGGCATACAAAGCTTGTTTGTGCTTACAGTCAGTGTATCAAATATGCATCTTGAATATCTGAAGAACGTTATTTTCTAATGCTAAATAAACTAATGTTATAAAATATATATTTTTGTTAAGATAAAATATAACGTAAAAACATAAATTTAAATAAAATGTAGATTTCAGCAGTTTCACGAAAAATAAAATATTATGATGACTTAAGCAGTTTAAGTACGTAATTTTTGTTTGTTGTGATAAAGCCCTGTTTACAACTTCATCATATTTGCGTTTATGTATAGAGTAGCTCATTTTAAATTTATTATCAATATTTTTCTGTTGATGTTCAAAATGTAAGTTATACATTTAAGATTAAAAACATTTATTAAAAGAAATTTTTAAACTAGAAAAAAATGACATGGACGTCATTAGAATTGATAAATGCTATTTTTTGTAATGAATAATTGCAATATAGAATTTTGAATTATGAAGTTTCAAAAATATCTTATAAGTTTCTTTTAGAATAATCTTAGATATTATGAATTTTTCAAAAAAGTCTATAATATAATGAAAATGTTACTACTCATATTGCTATAAAATGATTTTTTGAGTAATTTTTTTTAAAAGTAATTTTAAATGTTGTTAACTGAGAGAGAAAAGAAAGATAATATTTTTTTAAGTGATGGGTATTTTTGCAAACGAATACAAAAGTCATTTTTGAAGAATATTATTGTTATATATATTTAGGACTGAATTTATTTCGAAGTATTTGGTGTTCTTGTGTTATATATTTTATTCTACTACCAAAACTATCAAATGAATAATGTACAATTGTATAATGAGAGCTATATTTATTATGAATCCTAACATTTTAACACTAGAACAGTGGCAGTTTTGGTATACATAAAACCGCGGGCTTGGTAAATTGTTATAATAAGTGATAAAAAATAATATTACAATATGGAATATTGTATACAGTTAGTAAAATATACAGACAACTTTAATAGAAGTATTTAGTTTCTTACCACAGTCAAGATTTCTCGCACAGTTCATGCACATTTTGGGCTACTTCTTACTTTTTAGTTTGTACACTTTCCACATATCGGTATTTTACAGCCAGAATAAATATCTACAGTTTGGTTTCTACATTTAAAAACTTAGCAATGAACTCTTTTTTGCATCTGCGGTGATTCTTCAGCTGTATCCGCTTTTGTCTGTGTATCTGACTTGTACTTTCTTTTGTGAATATACACAATACGCAACACTGAAATGAGTTTTTGAAGATATTCTCTCCTTGTTAGTTTTTTACTAGTAACTTCTTTGTATAAGATCCATGAATTCATCCCTACAAGATCAAGAATATTGTAGAATACATGAACTGGCCTCCTCCTTGATTCTGCCTCTTCACAGAATATTTCCGAGCCATTTGGTCGGCAATATCGACACCAAATTTTATTGAGTTATAAAATGATATTGTTTCTGGAAGCTTTATTGGGCGATTATTGTCGACATCAACTGTGGGGATGAAGCTAGCTCAATAATAAGACATTTTTTTTCTGTTTTTTCCCTGATAATCTGTCAAAGTTACATCATCATACTCCAGTATAACGGTATCTTTACTTTTTTCACAAATTCAGGTACTTCTTTCCAATTTCGTTTCATCCTCTCAGTTAAACTATGCTTCCTCGTTTTTAACATTTAGGACAGATTTAGTGTAATCAAAAGAATAATCTGTAGTAATATTTCTTGCTTTATTTTCAAAAGGTTCTGTCAAACGCAAAACGACGTATTCGGAGAGAAACAGGTTCACAGGGTGCTTCTCATCTTTACCAAAATATGGCAAATCATTGAGCACATATTTACTATTAATATCAGCGTCAAGCCAGAACATGATACCAAATTTATCTGGTTTACTTGGCATATATTGCGTGAAACAACTTCTAGCTTTAGACGGAAACTGTTGTTCATCAATAGTTATATATGGTCCTGGTTTAGAGCAAAAATTACCCAATTTTCAATAAATTTCTTCCAAACTTCAGAAATGAAACAAATTTTTTTTCTGTTTGAAGATGGTCAGATCGTGTAGTTTTTTGTCGAATCGCAGACATTTTATAAGTTCTATGAATCTGTCTCTCGCCGTAGTATCGCGGAAAAAAAGTAGACCTCAAACAACAGACCGCAGACTCTATCAAGCTCTAGTTTATTTACACTGTATATACTTTGAGCATACAAAATTGATTCAAAAGTATCCAGTCCATCAAAAATTGGTGGCCATTCATTTGTTTCCCAGTTACCGGTGAGCTACTTCCTCTGTATAGTTTTGATATGACGAAGCTTAGGCTCATCTATAAGTAGCCTCCCTAAACTAATGGCATAGCCATTTTCAATATTTTGCTTTGATAACTGGTTGGGCCACTTTTTTCTTTGAAAATATTATGTTCAACAATTCTTCCACGTGTATAACTTCCACAGGTGATTCTTTCCCAAACCGTTCTATTATTTCTAACAGAAGTTAAAAAGTTAATTTGAAGAGGATTTGAATCTGATAATTTCTTACGTTTATTTACACACTGTTTTTCTTTCCGGGACTGGCTTTTCTGCTAGTACATTGTACAGGAAAATTAGATACGGTATCTTAAAGCAGTGCTCAGCAGCCTTTTTATCGCTGCGGACCGGTTAACGTTATATACTTTTACCGTGGCCCAATGAGGGTGGGACACGTTGATTGTTTATATTTTAGATTGTTTTGATTTTAAAATTTTAATTTATTTACATTTAAATACTGCTTCAGAATAAAATATAGTTACACCAAAAATGAATATAAGTGATTTAACGTGGAATATAAAGTGATTTCCATGGAAATTTGCGCAAATCCAAGAGAAACGCACCACTTTATATAAATGGCAATAGTTTAATGTTCTTTAGGAGGACCGGCACCATTTGACCCACGGACCGGTGTTTGTGGATCACTGTCTTAGAGGACTGAAAAAGCTTTTCCCATTACAGGAATCGTCGAATAGCAAATTTAGTACTTGTGATTATAATGGGATCAAAATGACTCATTCCACGGTCTTAGGTATAAGTATTAAAAAACAAAAAAAAATATAAATATTGCAAGCATCATTTTTTCACAGGTTATTATTGGTATAAAAATAAGACCAGTCAAGAATTGTTTTTCAATTCCGTTTGTAACTTTTTGAGAAAATCGAAAACAAAATTGCTTTTGGGTCAAAATGATCCCATCTATGGTTTTAGTGTTAAACATATGATTTTATTTTTAAAAAATTGTGCTAATTGATCCATAATATACATCGTTGTTTCGCAAAAGGTAAATTACAAAGAGAAAAATTTAACTTTTTCTATTTGAACTTGTAATGTCAAGTTAATAAAGTGACAACAAAACAACGCAACACATTAAAAGAGAGTCATTATAAGCAAAATAATTCGATTTGTGAAAAGCCACAGATATAGTTTGTAGCGAAAATTTTCCTCCAGAGGCCAATACACCAGCCTGAGTGCTCTGCATTTTGAATTTCATACTCCTGTGTGTGTTTGAACTTTCGGTACCAAACCTTCACAGTGTATATATTCTTCATGTGATACAAAAGTATACCTAAAACTGTACACATGATTTGGGAAGAGGTTTTAGCTGGCTTTTTGCAACATACATGAAAATAAATGAGGGTTCTAATTTGGTAACGTGGAAGTTCCATTTGAGACATTGTACTTGGTAATAATGATATTTTTTACTGATTTCACAATACAGTATTCTAAAACAAGTATCTTTCTTTTGAATGCCATAAAATTGATAGCAAAATATGATCAAACGCGCCAACGTAAGCTATTTGCGTATACGATATACCGGTGGTGATAAACTGTCATTAGAACCCTTTATTTTATGTTAAATTTTAACTATAATCTTTAAGTTCCTCATGCTAGATTCTTACCGAATGCCTAATCCAAAACCAAGTACTAAACTTTTACCTTCTGCTAATAAAGTAGTTTTTATAAGTTATTTTTAGTAGTAAATTAATTATAAAAATCCAATAACTATTAAGTTTTTTTGCTTTAAGAGAATAACAGAAAAAAATATACAAGTCTTAGTTGAAAACAAATTTATGATGTTTTAAGTACCTAAGATATTTAAAACATTTGAAATAAAATGCAATACAACTAATTAATAAATCAATACACTTTACAACTTTTTAGTAAGGTATTTGGGTAAATGCGTAAAATTCCCCTAAGAAATCAGAGAAATAAGCAATAATTGAAATAATACAACGATAAATGAAATTAACCAGACATTCGAAAATATGATATAAGTGAAATTCTCTAAGATAAAACTATATCTTACGTGATCTAATTTTGGGAAGAGAATCTGGCATCCACAACTCTGAAAACTAATCTACGAGAAATGAAATCGCCCAAAAGATTGCTATAGAAAAGCTCTGGGATTATTTTTCAGATGGAATAAAAATAGCTGATAGCAATAAAAAGGTTCATGTGTAAATGCCAGAAAATAATAAGTGATATACGAATAGCTATAAAAACGCATGGGATAAATTCTGAAAATGCATCTGCTAATGGAAAATGGAAAATTTAAAATAAATATAATCGCTATCTAGTAAAAACTATCAGAAGTAACATTAATTTATTATGACATACTAAAAATATGTTTTACTGAATGTAGTTTTAAATATTTAAGCAATACTGTGAAATGACTAAGAATTAAACTATTTTCTAATTTCGAAAGAAACAATTCAATAGAAAAAAGTTAAGAGATATGTTTGGAAGATCAAGATATAACTTGTATCCAACAGTGTTTCAGGCAGACAAATATATAACTTATAAATTTGTATAGAATAATGCATTAATTGAAGCCCAGTGGCTGGGTGGTTAGAGCCTCATGCTTCCACACCACAGGGCCGAGGCTCAAACCCCGAGCTGAGCAAGGTTGACTCAGCCTTTCACCCTTCATAGGGAACTTAACACTGGGGGTTTCACGTCAGACTAACCACCTGATCGGAACATCTGCTAATTCACTTCAGGACCCATGGTCGCGTATACTAAGTTGGGCACAGTAGGCCTTGACCTTCATGTGAGCTGTAGCGCCACTGAGTAAAGTTAATGCATAAATAAGATAATAAAATGTATATCTATTAGAAGGTAATCAGTGATTAACGGTTGGTAAAATTTTTGCAATTTAAATCTTAATCAGCACAATTTATGTAATCTTTTGCTTGACAGATTGTTAAACATCAATATTTTCGTACATTAATTTTTTTCTGGCGTTACTGTATAATTTAATTGAAGTTCGTTTTTCTAATTTAAATACATTCGGCACATAATTTGAAGACTAAGGATGAAACTAAACAATTACTTCCGTAAGAATTTGTAACATTATCTTAAACAGAATATGAAAAATAATATTTTTATAATGAAAAGTAACAACTATTTACTAAACTATCTGTATAATTATAACATTAAAATAGAAAAAATGCTATTTTTTTAATATAGTGTAATCCTGGTTTACGACAAGTAAGGCTATTCAATTTAATAAAAAGCTGGTTTATTTTAAATTTCAATAACATTTTCTTAATGTATTTGCTTGAAGATGGTATATTTTAAAACAATTATTTTGATAGATTGCTATATTTTAATATAAATCGAATATTTCTGGTGTAAAGAGCAAGAGCTTGTGCGCGAAAAATTCATTTTAAAAGACAAACACATACTGAGATATAATTGTATTTTATAAGATTTTATTTGTATTCTACAGTAGTTTACGATATCGTTAAATATGTAGTTCAAGGAACCAGACATTTTTCAATATATTATGTGATTTATAACAATATTCATCCTCCTTTGTCGTAAAATTTATCTTATAACGTTCTAAACTTGGATACAGAGATGTACTTACTGAATGAAAAAATTACGTAGAAAATAGAACGCTTGAAAAAACAATCTCTTAGTTATTACTTTGTATCATATACTGAGGATATTAGATTTCTGTTCTTTATCTTAATAAAAAAATTAGTCTAAGAACTGTTAAAGTTGTTCTAAAATAAAAGTTTTAAAATATTTGGACATAAAAAAGTAATGGGATTAGTTTTTTTCTTAACTTTTTGTCACATTTATATATATGTATAGATTAAAAGTTGATCTGAAGTTAAAAGAAGCAAAAATGAAGAAAATAATGTATTTCATTATTCTTTCCTTAGATGTTCTTTTACTCATATTACTAATGAAAATATTTTTAGCGTTTTACATTTTTATATAAGTTTTAAAAAGATTTTACGTAAAAATTTGTCTAAGGACAAATTTAGTAATATATAATTGAAGTTTTTCTTATTAATTTTGTATAATAATTGTATTAAAGGTAAATTACATTTGTTCCATAATAAACATCAATGTTCTAAAATAGAGTATTTAAAACAAACTAACTAAGCATAAATAAAAAACAGGAAACCAAAGGCGTAAACTCATCTCTTCTAATACAGTTTTTATTTATTTATTTTTTATTTTTTTCATTTTTTTTTCAAAAAATAATATAATACATAACTTTTTAAAAATAATTTTTCTTTCTGACTCCATGAAAATTCAATTAATTTAGTTAATGTCTTGTGTTAAGTGAAGTATAGTAAAAAGTTGAGACTAAATTCACTGAAAGGAATTATAAATCTTGCATGCATTTATACTGTTTTTATTTGATGATAAAAATAAGAAATAAATCTTAATGACTTTTTTCTTTCAATCATTTAATTCTTAAAAAATAGTTTTTACTTTGAATTTAAATGTATTTTGGCAGATTTGCTGATTTGGAATGTTTTTTTTCCGACTCAAAAAAAAGCAAATTCCTACGAAAAGTTTTTTACAAAAAATCTGAGTTAAAAATTATTTTCTAAAAATAGGGTTAGTATAAATTTTTTAAATTTTCATAACGCATAATTCAGATCTATTTTTGACGCCACGAAAACTTTTAACTGATTTTATTCCGATGAAGCTATTTTCGGTTTATTGTATTTTCAAGAGTTAATTAAAAGAACGAGCTAGAACGAAGTGCAGAATTAACATTGCTTGCTAAATTACTATCGAGTTTGTATTTAGGATTGTGTTTATAGATATCAATATTTGAATAAAGTATCGTATGTTTTGAAATATATTAAACCACTATGTTCGTTAGGAAATTTTGAAAACATTGCTCTCTGAAAGTACAAAATGCCAGAATCTAAAACGTTTTGCAGAAGTATATATATTTTGATTTTATAATTCATATAACTTGAATAAAATTAGAAATTCTTTGAAAGCAAATTAGTAAAAAAGTACTCTGCAACAATAAAAGGTTAATCAAATATATTTAAAATATGAAATCAAAGAGAAAAATTTTGATGTATTTTTAAAAAAATATATACTTACATGCATAAGTACTGTAAATATTTACGAAAGAAGCTTTAAATGCGCATTTATACAGCATCATCACTAAAATATCTAACACATACACACATAATTCAAGTTTAAAGTAGCATAAAAACATAACATATATAATAAAATATCAAATGCCATCTAACTTCATGTCAACATATTTACAAAACCAGTATTTTTCTGGAAATTTTATTCCTTAAAAATTAACTTTTCAGCAGTAAAAAAAATGATAAATATTTATTTTGCTTCACAATTTTTAATGTTTATATGAAATAATATTGAATGATTTATATATATATGCAATTTTTAAAAAAATCAAATTCTTTAAAAGTGTTTTAAGCGTTAATTCTTTATTAGCGCCCACAGACTCATTTAATGAATAAACGCATTTTCTCTAATTAGTGAAAAAGAGTTCTTTAGGGAATATAAATATATCTCATTTTAAAAACATGTTACACTTACTGAATAATTCTTTTATTGATGGGTTTATAGTATTATTCTTTTCAGGATTTAAAGGAATTTTTATTAAGAAAACAAGAGATATGTGCTATGTATACAATTTCTAAATAAAACTCACACTAAAAAAATTTATAAATGTTATGATTTTACTAATTTCTCATTATAATTACATATATTTTAAATCTTTGTTAATATTTCTGTGGACATTTGTTTTATCTAAATCATAAGAAAAATCCTGTTAAATTATTTGAAACTAAAATAATTGCTAACCACACTCAAACCCTCTATGAGTAACTAATGCTAATTTTCGAAAATGGACAAAAATAGATCTGCGATATTAAATTGGCACCAAGTGAAAATAATATTCAAATTATTGCTAAGGATCACATGCAACGCTATCATTACGACTTAACTGGTGAAACTTTATAGCCTTTTAATCGGTTGCAAGGTTGGCGTTTTCCTTGGCGCCAATTGTATCCGAATGTTGGAAATGCTAAGGCAACCCCTTAAAGGGATGCTAGGGAACCCATCCTTCTCACAGAGCATAGTTTCTCTTCTGAGTGATGAGCGGGACTTTTCGGTTTACATTAATTCGGAATCGTCCGGTGTTTTCCGGAGAAGCATTTATTGCCAGAAATCGTATCGTGTTTGGAATTTCTACTTGATTAATAGAATGTTCTTGTATTAGGTTAGTTTTTGTCACACCATTTGAAGGAATTTTATTATTGTTTTTGTTTATTTAATTTTATAAAGTTTGTGGGTGAAGGAAAAACTTTTCTCCTGTGAAATTTTTCTGAAGATAAAAAAGAAACCTTTAAAACTTATCTTTGGAAATAAACATTTATTGTTGTTCTGGAATTCGTGGAATTATTTTTGGTGAAAATTTTCACATTGAAAACTTTTTTCATAGCGGAAGATAACTTTTTCTGCTGCAAAATAAAGGGTGAGTATCCTTATATATAGAAAATATAGTTACTGTTATATTTTTGTATACGGAAATTAAAATGCTATTTCAAGTGATAATTTTCTTATTCTTTTTTTAAAGAAAACTATTTTAACTTAACAAATATAGTATGTCTTTTAACTGAATATTATAATTCTTAAAAATTTTGATTTATTTTAAATATAGTTCTAATTTTTTTTTGTACTCTCTTCTTAAAAAGTATATAATTAACCACATAATACCCCTAATATTGAATTACATAATTAGAACGCAATATTTTATAGGATTAAATACTCATTTAAATGTATTTTTTTTAAATTATATTCATTAATTTACTAGCAACACTTATTCCCTAAAAAAATTTTATGGAATAATAAAGTAGAAAACCAAAAAGAGAGAAATATTTTAATTAATTAAGATTTAGAATTTACGAGTGATATATTTATAGTTAGAGGAATATATTTAATGAGTAAGTACTTATCTATTTGTTACAAGATCTTAAATATAAATAAAAATAAAGTATACTTTACAGGAAAAGAAAATATAAATAATTTGATTTAATAAGAGAAATATAAAATTTTTTATTGTAATAAGTACTGTCAAAAAGGTGTATTTACTAAAAACATATATTTTAAACTTCAAGGAAAATTTTAATTTATACTTAAACTTGATGAAACTAATGAATGTAGAAAAAATATATTAGTCACCTTAAATAAAGAATGAATGTTAAGGAAAGAACTATAAGATCGAAAATTAAAATAAAAAATATATATATATCTACTTTATTTGTTTATTAATTTTTTTGCTTCGCGACATTTCGCAGTTAGTAAGATCTTCATTTGTGAAATTTTGTATTATTTAAGGCACATTTCAATAAAGTATAAAAATTTTAAGATACAAATAAGGTATATTCATCCGAATTATAAGTGTTAACCTTGAGAGTTAACTTAGTTAATTGTTAGTAAAGTAGTTAGCTAAAATAAAAATCTATTCTTCAAATAATATTTTTCAACTGAAAGGAACTCAATAACTTTATTTTGTAAATAAATTAAATAACATGAACTTGTTACACTTTCAGAGTTTTGAAAAAGTATCATTTAAACTCTATTATATCAATTCTAGAATATATTTTTTTATTTTCAATCATTTTTGAAATAAAAGGCCACACACCACCGCACATTTATATCTGATATTTTATGAAAATTATTTTAAAGTATTTATGCGTTTCTTTTTAGTAGTTTGTATACTTAATTAACAAAAAATATCAAAATTAAATTAAATAAATTTTGATTTTTTTACCAAAAAGAAAATATGCTATTTTAATACATTATTCAAACCAAATTTTAATTGATATCAAGAAATAGCGCATTATCTTTGAAATATACATTTATCGTAAATATATTTCAAATAATACATTTATAGCAATTTGTGTAGATTTAAATATATATATATATACACATGGATATATATCTATTAAGTATATTTATACAATCCAATATATTATTAGTATTATTAACCCCCCCAAGAAACATTTTTCATCAATTAATATTTAAGATTATTGAGAAGAACTTCGTGAAATAGAGAAAGTTCAAATGTTTTTGTTAAATAGTTTGGGTACATTTAAATAACACCGAAGTGTAATAATTCTATGATATATTGAATTATATACTGTAAACATTAATGCATCATTTAAAAAATTTAACTTTTCTTTAAGCGTTATTGGTTCAAAATCTTCTACAAATAAGTTCCAATATGACTTAATGTAAATTAAAACTTACCTTATTTGTGGTTTTAAAAGATTTATTCTGAAATATTTCAATTTTATTGAATATTACATCGACGTCATTTATTTGATATCATGGTTTAATTTTCTTAAGAAATAAGGTTACCAAAACAAAAAAATTCAAGAAGATAAAGGAAATATGAGTAAGAACCACTTAAGATCAGTAAAAAAATAACATGAATAACCCATCAAAAGCGTATCATAAAAGTGGAAATTTTTATGATGTATATTAGAACAGTGTCAGACTCATTTAGAAAAGTGTCTTTGCTAAGAACTACGATGGATATTTTGCAAAATTTTAATTCATACAGAATTTTGTCCAAAGCAGATTTTTTTATTTGGAGAAATGAACACTCTGTATTTTTTCCTTCTTTTATCATTGATGGAATTTTTGAATTTTTTTTTTTTAATTCTTGAAAGAAAAGTAAATTTATGGGTCATTAATCCTCTTTTTAGTTTATCAACACTGAAGAAATATAAACTAATACTTATATAAATATTTAGTTTTTGTAAGTTTTATCTTAAACTAAAATTATAAAAATCCATTTTTGAAGTTAATTTTAAACAAGAACATTTGTTCCGAAAAATATTTAAAATTCTAATCGAGTAGAAAAAATTAATTCATAAATATCACTCGCAAAATGAAAAATAAACTATTTGATATTGGTAAAACTCATATTAGTTATTATATGTATTTGTAAATTAATAAAATAGTGCTGTAATTTTTGTTTAGAAATATTATTATGAATATACCATAAAATGTAATCTACAATTCATTCGATTAATATATAATATATGCTTGTGTACGTACATAAATTGGTACTTATAATAATTTTATAGATACATATTGCTGCTTTTTGAATTCTTATTTACACGTTTGTAATTAAAATTAAACACTTTTCATCAATATTAATGATTTCAAGTCCTTAAATCCAAACAAACAACATTTATTCATTAAATATAAATAATTTTGATCCTTGATTTTTTTCCAATTTGATAAACAAAAGTTTCTCTAAACTATTTAAAGTTATTCTCTAGGATTATGTAAAATTTATTCTCAGCTACAAGCCAAGCAGGAATATCGTTCAGCCTCCTAAATATTTATTTTAAGTAAACTACATCATAGTTAACTGGATCAACCTAAAAATGCATTTCTAAACAATTATGTCTCCCATTTGACATATTTTAAAGCGAATATAAACGCAACGATTGACTTATGTATTCAATCATCCACAGAAAATCTTAGAGGGATAGTATTTACAATTTGTCAAATGTAAATATATGGTTATGTGGGAAAATCCATCATTCGTTCATTCCTTACGAGATCTTCGGAACTATTAGATCTACCCACTTGAAATTTCGTAGGCATGTTTCTTCGGTTGAGTAGAGATTCACTAAGAACGGGATTTGGGAAAATAGATTCCTAAGAGGGATTACGGGGGGAAGGGGTATGGAGTTAAATTATCTTTTTTTTAACAATTTCACTGGTAGACTTCAAATTTGGCAAACATTTCTTTTATTGAGTAGTGACCCACTAAAAACTAGTTATACGAAATTTCATCACAAATGGAGGCTTGCTAAATGTCACGAGAACGTAACATATGAAAACAATCCCCATTTTTTGAGCTGTTAGTCTAACAAACTTTAAATTCACTATTAATATTTCTTCTGTTGTGATCAGTGTAACGGGCTTTTTGAAAATTGATTCCCAAGGGGGTTAGAGATATGTTATAATATAAAAAGATAATATATACTTTTTTTAAGTATTAGACCTAAATATTTGAAAGCTCGTGAACGTGTTTCTTTTCTTGAGTAAAAATCCGCCAAGTACGCGTCTTGCGAATAAACAACTACTAATGATTGTTACAGGGGTGTTATTTATAAGAAGAAATTCTCTTTTTTGAACTATTAGACTTCCTTACTAGAAATTTGTTAGGCTTGCTTATTTTGTTAAACAGATATCTGCAAAGGGTTTGGCGAAAATTGATTAATAAATAAGGTTGGGGGCGAACACAAGAGCGATATAGATAAACAAAATTCCAGTTTTTGAAGTACTACACCCACATACTTGAAATTTGGAGAATATGTTTCTTCTGTTGAATACGGATTCACCAAGAACGGTTTTGGGGGAAATAAAATCACAAAGGTGTTGCTAGAGGAACTACAGAAGTGTTATAAATGGGGAAAAAATCCCGTTTTTGAATAATAGACTTAAAAGTTTAAAATTTGTCAAACATCCTGCTTATGTTGAGAAAGAAATTCGCTATATATATATATATATATATATATATATATATATAAGAAAGTGTTTTGTGGAAATCGACTTCCAAGGAGGCTTATGAAAGCGTTGACGATTAAAAAAATGATGGATTTTTAAAAATTATAACTACAGATTTGGAATTCCACTAGCCAGTTTTTGTTTTCTTTTGTTGATCAGAGATCCGTTAAAAATAGGGAATAGCATATCACAACTATATAATAGGATTGTAACCAAAAAACTTATACTTCTCTAAAATTCAAGGGAAACGTAAAAAAAAATATCTATAAAAGCAAAATTTTGTGTATTAATAAGACAGAAGAAAGAAATAAAATGATATAAACGTATCATAGCCTGTTTAAACATGATTTTTATACACTTAATTATAGAAAATAAGTAAATATCTAAGGTTTAATACAATATTTCTAGAACGTATTATAATTACAGATAATTTCTTTTGCTTGTGATGTTAAATGCTCATTCCGTTTTATGTATAATTTAGTCGTCTTTTGTCTTAATAAAATTTTAATAAAAGAGTAAAATGTAAAGTTAGGTTTTAAATTACGTTTCTTACCATTATTTTTTATTCTCAGTGTTTTTATATATATAAAAGGAATTATTACTTCTGTAACATCTGCTTCATATACAAATAAATAAATAATGGTTTGACAATTCCTTGTTTGTTCACTTTGAGATATTCCCCTAATATGCGTGAATAGTACTGCAATTAGTGTTCTTATATGTTACATGATTTTTTGAAGAACTAACCTAAATATCTGTATTAAATTTCCAATATTTATTAATTTATTTAAACAATATTTTTCACATATTTTATTGTGATTTCTAATTAAATCTCCAGTATCAAAATTTGAATGTATCTTCAAACTCGTCATTGCAGAAAGAATAATTTAACAAGATATATGTATCCCATTAGCAAAAAGTAGAGTCATTTGTTTCATTTAGTGTAATGTATCATATTTTCTAATCTCATTTCGAAATGTAGGTGTTTAATCTATTAATAATTGTCATGACTTTTAATGGTTTTCGTGAAATTTTGAGGAAATAAAAATATCCGTAACTTTAATAATTTAAAATTCATTTTTATGCATACATTTTTGCAATTCTTATTTTATAATTTTTTTTCTTAATTTATTACTACCTTTTAAGAGTTTTTGCTTAGCATATTCCATTGAAAATGTTTGAAATAATTTTTTATATTCATAATTCTCTTGAATTTAATTAATTATATTAGTTTATTATATTAATTTATATTTGTTAATTATATTTATATTTTAAGAAATAATTTCTTGAGGGACTCAAAAGTAATTGCGAATGGATTAAAACTTTTGAATGTATTCTTAAGACCTGAGAGTATAACAGTGCTAAAAGTATTTAGTACTGAAATTATTTTTACTAAAATACGCATTTTCGGTAATAATATTTCATTGATAGGGGATGATTGTTATACATTCATAGTAATAATTTGCTAATTCATGTGAAAAAGAGAGGACATTTCTGATACGCTTTTTAATTTTTAAAACGATGTATATGCATGCATAATCAAATTTGCCAAAACAGACAAAAAAATATTGATTACAATACAGGAATCATGTTACTAAATTTTATGTTTTAGTTCTAATATAATTTATTTTGTAATGCAAATTTTCCATTTTTTATAGCCAAAATCCTAATTGTTTTAAAGTTTAAAACTATTTTCCCCTCAATTTTTGAAAATGTGAGAAACCTTGAAAAAACAGAATTGAATATTTTTGTCTGTGTAGAATACTATATTCAAGATAAAAAACATACCTAAGATGCTTTAGACTATTTTATAGAATATAAAAAGCGACAACTTTAAAAATAAATTTAACCCTTGAAGTGTTTTCCGAGTTCTTTTCGAAACTATAGCCGCAAACTCTTTGAAACGGTCTCTTTATATCTCTCTTTTCAAACTTTCTTTTTTTCGTATTCCTTTTTTCTCCCACATAAAAAGTGCGAATAGTTAAAATATTTCGAAATAAATATTTCATACATCTTGTATTACGAAAAACTCTTCTAGAAATTAGTTTAGCTCTTACACTAATTATATGTCTCACCGTCTCTTTACTGTGTGATTGTTCAAAAATTATATAAGATTTTTACATTGAATCATTTAAAAATAATTTAACCATATTTTAATATTGTGTTCTTTTCAGAATTTTCTAAACATTCGTTGGTAATGATGCATTTTGATAATTAAAATACCAGTTAAATTTGCTTTAGTGTTAAGCAAAACTTCATCATTGACTAACAATATTTATAAAGGGAAATCTCAAAAAACATCCCGTTTAATAATTTCTTCAGTATGTTTATTTAACAGCAATTCTTTTATTTTAATGAAACATTGAACTTGATTGTCTAATGAGCACCACTGACTTAGATTCTATAATTTTACATTTTTAATTTTCCGCTCGTTTGGTACAGTACAGCTTCATCACAAGACTAAGCAAAAGTCATACTGTGTATACCAAACGAGCGGAAAGTTAAATATATATATATATATATATATATATATATATATATATATATATATATATATATATATATATATATTTATATTATATATATATTTATATTATATATATATATTTATATTATATATATATATATTTATATTATATATATATATATATATATTTATATATATATATATTTATTTATATATATATATATATATATATATATATAAATATATTTTATGTATATATATTTTTATATTTTATATATATATATATATATATATATATATTCTGCCCTCTAAAAATCAAGGTACGATCTGTTATTTTTGTCATGCATTACTAAAGAATTCACAAGAACAATGAAATTTATAAAGTTTATGTGACTGGTAATAATGTACTTTTAAGACAACGCGCGAAAATGAAAGCTACCATTTTCAATTTGAAGGAATTGACTTAAGTAGATTCAGGAGATAATGTGCAAAAATTAAAACTTCTGTAAATACAAGGGCATGTATTTTGTATGATGTTTTATAATCAGCACTTTTTTGCTGTTTCGTTGAGAATATCTAGGAGAATCTAGTAGTACCTAGAAATCATTTACTCAATAAGTTAAGGTGATTCAGTAGACGGAAATTAAGGGTTTTCAAGTTAATTGCCTCGCACGTTCCCAAAGTAAGGTCCAGTGATTTTGGGGCTTAAATCGGACGATTTTGAGACTAGAAGACCCGTTTCACGTCCAAGATTTAAAGCACCTATGACAGATCGTTTTCTTGCTCTATCGGGACGAAGAAAAAGTATGCATTGTTATTGCATCAGCATTAAGATTCGCAGCTACTTCAGTATGCAGATGCCTTCACAATGCAAGATTCTATGCAAAACGAACAGTTGTATGTGAAAGAATCAGCGCACCAGATACAACCAATCAAATATTGTTGAAAGGCACAATATGCCTTTTATATATATTATATATATATATATATATATATATATATATATATATATATATATATATATACACTCTGTCAAAAAAAATATATGCACCCAGAAGAAATTGAGCTACATTCACGAAATTTGGTATGCATGTAGTGTATATGAAAATAAACAAATGATTAAAAATTCAGAACAAAATATCATTTTATTAAGCGGTTACAGCTTGCAAAAGATTAAAAATCAGTAAGTAGTAAAGCCACCTCTGGCAGCTATACAAGCCGAAATTCGGCGTGGCATCGATTCAATTAGATCACTTATGACCCCTGTGGAAGATCCTGCCATAGTCTTTGCATCTGCGCAGTTAATTCTCCTGTATCTCGGGACGGCTGCAGTTGCCTTCCCAGCGCGTCCCAGACATTCTCTATTGGCGAAAGATCTGGTGACCTGGTAGGCCATGGTAGGACGTCATATCCTTGAAGACATTGTTGGGAGAGTCGCGCAGTATGTGGACGAGCATTATCCTGTTGATAAATGACACCTGGGTGACTTGATAGCATGGGTTGCACAATCGGCGTTAAAATATCATCCACGTATCTGCGAGCTGTCAAAGTGGCTTGAAGGACCACTAAAAAGATGATCGTGTGTCCCAAGAAATTGCTCCCCACACTGTCACACCTTGTGAAATTGCTGTATGCCGCTCGACAATAAATGCCGGATCGGACCGCTGGCCGGTGCGCCTCCAGACACGTGTGCGGTGGTAATCAGCACTGAGACTGAATCGGGATTCATCACTGAAGATGACACGTCTCCAGTCTGTCATACTCCAAGTTGCCCGATGTCGGCAAAAATCCAGTCGACACTGCCTATGATGTGGGGTCAGTGGTAAGCGTCTTAGCGGACGCCGGCTCCTCGCCAACTTCGGTCAGTCGTCTCCTTATGGTTTCTCTTGATGGCACTGGATGTCTGGAAGGAGGTAAGTGGCGTTGAATCGATGCTAGCGACGTTGTTGGTGCCGAAGTGGCCACTCTTCTGATTGCACGATCCTCGCGATCATTTGTGTTCCTGGGACGTCCTGACCCTCCGCGACGGTACACTCTACCTTCTGTGATCCACTGTTGCCAACACCGAGCAACTACCATATCGCTCCGACCGAGGTGGCGGCCGATACGTCTATTCGACCAACCTGCTTCTCTGAGGCCTATTATACGGCCCCTATCAAAGTCCGTCAGCTGCTCGTACTGCCGCCGATTACGTCTTAGAGGCATCCTAAGTCTCAATATCGTTTATCAAAGTCATCAGATTCGTTTGATAGCCGTACGGCGCTCGTACTCATGCTTTTAAACTCTCCCAGTTGCGCAACTAATATGCGCATAGCACACTTAGCCTTGTCTCATTGGCTTCGAAATTTTAATCATTTGCATATCTCTTACCAGACTACATTGTTGCCGAGTTTCGTGATTGTAGCTTGATTTCTTCTGGGTGCATATATTTTTTGCGACAGAGTGTATATATATATATATATATATTTATACAGTTGACTCTAATTCAAACCTTCGATGATACGAACCTCTCGTCAATTCGAAGTATATTCTCTGACCTTGGAAAAAGTCTTGATATTTTGAACTAAAGCAGTGCGCTTTGGTACACTAAATATTTCGAAGTAAAGTTTTCCGCTGTCCAGCCACAATACGCAGTAATTTGAAGTTACCTTATAAAACTCTCGACGATTCGAACATTCACTATTATGTTGAGTTCTGCATAAAATAATTTGGAATTTAAACGTTTTGTGTTGCATTGTCTCTGTGGGACTGCCATGTTATGTAGTCCTTTTGATGACCAGCTCTCTGTGTTCCCCCCTTCTTTGTGTTTCCCGGTTCCTCAGGCGAATAGACACTTATACTGCTTTCCACTTCAAGGGACCGACCGCACTTGTTGTCTAACGTCCTTAAATTTTGTTTATCACATGGCCTTTCTATGCATGAGTTCAGAAAAGATAGTCTGCTATAGTGAAGCAGAGATACGTAGTATTGAGTATTTTGCGTCGCACTGACATGACCATTTATGGCTCATCCG
The DNA here is from genome assembly GCA_019973935.1 of Trichonephila clavipes. Lineage (NCBI taxonomy): Eukaryota > Metazoa > Arthropoda > Arachnida > Araneae > Nephilidae > Trichonephila > Trichonephila clavipes. The sequence continues at coordinate 154,285 of BMAU01002487.1, forward strand.
TGTGACTTATAGCATGTGGCACGATTGATTGAACTCTGCCTTGAAGACCCGATGGTGTTTGGGACAGTGTCTGAGGGAAAATCGGGTGTGGTACGATTTTATTTCCACTGAGTATTGGAAGAGATTTGGAGGGGTGTGAAAGAGTGCTGTTCCAAAGGTTTAGAAAGATGGAGTGAAAAATGAAAAAAAAATGTGGAACAATAGAGGAGAGCGATAAAAAAAGAAAGAAAATACTGATTATAAATTTTGTGGGACTGATTAGGCAAGAAGAGTCGATATTATTTATATGTCGTAGCTTGGTATGAAATTGTAAATACGCCTCGTGTTAGTTTTAGATTCATATACTAGTTATACAAATGTACACAATTATTGTTTTATTACATATTTTCAAATTTAAAGGTGTTAGAAAAAATTTCTTTCGTGTATTTTAGTCGTGTTTTGTTTCTCATTGGTTCCATCAACTTCAAATTATCGAGAGGCGACTGTATATATATATATGTAAGCTAAGTGCTACAATTCAGCCATTGTCATGATATGAATTTACATTTAGGACCTGAATCTGGCAATAACTTGATTATTGTACTCAGAATTAGCTCGGGTTCTGCATTTTTGACTGCAATTTTTAGGTAAGTTATTTTATCTTGTATTGGATTTTAATACTCAACCCATTATCTTCAATAGGGCTTTGCTAAGCATTATTAACATAAAGGTGAAAGCTTGGTTGGCCGCAAAACATGTTCAAAACCCCTTTTAAATAAGTTAATGTCCTAAGTCGGCAATGTTTATAATACTGTACAGCAACCATTTTTTTATATTTTCACCCTATTATCTTTATTTTTAATTTCTCATTTATCCTTCAATGTCTGGTTGCCTTGAGATTTAAACTTTTTCAGTTTTGCTTGTTGAGTTTTCATCTCTCTTTGATATGGAGTTTCGACTACATTATATATATATATATATATATATATATATATATATATATATATATATATATATATATATATATATATATATAAGAATTGGCACATCATAGCATTTGTTTGATTAATTGTTTATTAATGTCACACTCAGAAGCAGGACTTGAACTTACATATACATATACTCTAAAGAACAACATAAGTACGGTATAGGCGACAGAATTTGTAATTTTGAACCACAGTTATATGATAAGAACAACCCTGAAGTTAGCCATACTTTCCAAAGTTTCACAACCTGTCATCACGAATACTTTGATACTTGATAGCTTCAACGTGCATCAATCCTTCGATGATGTTTTTTTAGTAGTGTCAAATATGGTATGAAAATTATGATTCGATAGAAAAAGCAGTGATTATAAGAGTTTTCGACTTTGACCATTAAGCCACGATAGACTCACAAATGAGGAGTTGTGTTAAATTTTATAACAATTGTGCACTTAAATATAATTATATGAAAAATGTTTGTTAACAATTATTCTAAGTATGCAAATAAAGTAAGCCACTTTGAATAATATATTGTGATATTGAAGAATCTTACATAATACACGGTTTAAAAACACTACTATAAATCTAATATGCTTAATATAATTATTATATTGTATTTATTGTATTTTCGTACTCAATTCTTATTGATAATCAGATTATATTCGTACGTATTCATTTTTCATACAAAGAGTGACTCGCTTGCATTTGAATTGTTGATGTATGTCTTTCCATCGACTGTTTTTTTGTTGTTGTTTAAGAAATTCCATCTCAACTTATATATATATATATATTCATGTCAACAAACTAAGGATAATTCAGAATCACACAGAGATTGAACTCTAAAATAAAAATTTCACCTGTAGAATTATCACACACATCTTGAAGAAGATTATACAAGTTACAGGAAGCCACCAGATGGCGCGGATAGTACGTCACAATGATGATAGTGTAAATGAGGGGTATATAAGGGGTAGTCACAAAGAAGCAAAATTGTTCACAAGCGCTTTCAAAGTCTTTCAGTGCAATAACCGCATAGTTTTGGCACAAAGGAAGCATTTGGGTGATTTTTTACGTGGTAGAATTATTAGACGACTGGACTGTGAACGTACCCAGCTGGAAGTATCCGAGGAAATTGGAGTCGCCCAGAGTGTCATCTCCAGGCTTTCGCAAAGATTCCAAGATGATGGTAATGTGAGTAGATGTTACAGCACAGGTCGCCCCCGAATTACAACAACGATTGAGGACCGGTATTTGGCAGTTACAGCCAAAAGAAACAGACGGAGCACAGCATCAGACTTGTCTCGTCAGCTCTCTTCAGCTACCGGTACGGCAGTTTCAAGGCAAACCGTGTGTACAGACGCTTAGGACACATTGGTCTATTTGCTCGTAGGCCTGTCAGATGTGTTCCACTTACCGCAACTCACTGTAACCTGCAATTAACATGGAGTAGAGAGCATGCATTGGGGACACCACAACAGTGGTCTTGTGTGATGTTTTTCGACGAGTCCGGGTTTAGTTTGCAGTCTGATTCCCACCGGACATTAATATGGAGAGCGCCAGGTACCCGTTACCACCAAGAGAACACCATTAAACGACGCCGTTACGGGGGTGCAGGATGGCTCGTTTGGGGAGGAATTATTCTTGATTCCAGAACTGACCTGCATGTTCAGAGTTTAACGATGACAGACCACATCTATCGGGATGTCATTTGGAACAACATGTACGTTTGTTTCGGGGCGCCATTGGTGCTGAATTTCTGTTTATGGATGACAACGCCCGTCCTCATCGTGCAAACATTGTAGACGAATGCCTTCAATCGGAGGATATCACCCGTATGGATTGGCCAGCATACTGACCAGACTTGAATCCAATAGAGTATGTGTTGGATATGCTTGGCCGACGAATTGCAGCCCATCAACTCCCTTCCACCTGTCTACCGGAACTTCGGAGGGCATTGCTTCATGAGTGGTGTAATGTTCCCCAAGATCAGACTGATAATTTGATACTCAGCATGCCTTGGTGTTGTAAGGCCTGTATTGCATCGTCCGGGAGACATACTCCGTATTAACCTTCATACTAACCATGTTATACTGCTTTTGTAAATAGGTTCTTTTTTGAAATTTGCTCTAGGGTGTAAAATTCGCAATTTTTATTAATTATGTCAAACATATAGCATATTTTTTGCTCTTGACCTTTTGTTTAATATATAGACGTTACAAATAAGTCAAATTTGTTTTGCTTCTATCTCTTTCTTTGTCTGAACTTCATTATACTTAATTTATGGACATGCGTGTATATTAATATATTTCATGGTCACAGGAAAACATTGAAAAGAAGTTGAAACAACTAAAAGTATTAGCTTAACGAAGCAGATTATGAATTACTTTATTCATCTTGCGTTTGACAAATTACTTTTGATTACTGTGTCAATTATTTTGCAACACAATTTTCAATAGCAGTTTGAATAAATCTGTAACCCCTCTCCCAAGTTACGATATATATATTTGCAATTCTTAAAAAAATTCTCAGTTGATTTATTGTTTTCATTTACTCAAGTATATACCCAAATCGCGTACATACATGCTCAATTAAATAACAAACCAATTTTATGATGTTTTATTACAAAATCCTCTTACACACTCAATATTTCATATTTTTCTTGACTATGATTTTACTAAAATCGGGGCAAATATTGTCGTGGATTTACAAATTGGCATTAACTTAAACATCCGAGATAAATCAGTTTAATGCATATTCCAAAAAATTCGTTTTCTTGCTTAATGTCAGGGGAATATTTTTTAAATATCTTTGGCAAAGGAATATTTAAATATTCCGTATTCTAGAAAATATAATTTTGTGCTAATAAAAAAAGCAACTACATTTTCAAGTAACTTATAGCCAAATTTATTACAAATTCAAAGAATTTTGAATGTGAAAGATTTCCTCATATTATAAAAATAAATTTCTCATGCATTTTAATAACTGTATATACTTATGACTTTTTTATATTATTAACTTTATTATATAACTAACTTAAAAATCCATATATTTTTATTCATAATAGCATGGCAAAAATATAAGAAACCAATACCTAAGCGTGCAACGTTTTATTTATTTTTTTTATCTATCTTTCAAAATATCATCAATGTCAAAGTTTACGCAAGTGGTTTCCATGTTGTTATATCAGTAATTTATGTAGTTGATTGTTTTTAAGTGTTTTTAAATTTCTGTATTATTCTGTATTGATATTCTATTATAACTTAATATATGTTTTACTTAATTCCATAAAAGATAGAATACTTTTTTAAAGTTGTAGCTGCACTTTGACAGACTTAGTGTATTCCCCGGGAGCTGGTATCCCTTTTTAGTGCGACTCATATAGGTAGATACCAATTGCCATAGTGCCACTTAGATGTCCAGTTTTTTCCCCAGAGGGAGGCACCTGATCTGTGGTTACGCGAAATTTTACTAGGAATTCAATTTTTCCTAGAACACTCAAGTCAAACAAGCACTCTAGGAATTTTTAACATGTCGCATAGTTGTACTACATCGACGCTATTATTTTTCCGTATAGTAAATATCCAATGACCCTGACCGGGGTTATACAGTCAAACTGAGGCGTAAAAGGCCAGTGCCTAACTAAGTATGCCACCCAGTGGGAAAGAATCGAATACTTATGTAACTAAACTCGCGTTAACTATTTTTAATTTAAATTTATAAATATTTAATTAAAAATTCTACAATAAAATAAGAGTTAATTATTAGTTATAAACTTTTCAGAAACGAATAAATTTAGCGTGGAAAATACACATTTTGGAAAACGTTTTATTAAGTAAAAATATGGAAAGTGCAAATCTACTGATATTTTTTTTATTAAAATATCATTTTAAGCTACTACATCTCGTATGTTTAGTAAACATAACTATATTTCAAATAGACTGTGTAACATTTTACGAGATTAAATACTTTGTATAATTTTTTATAAATATGTTTTATAAATAACGTTCATTTTTCGTGTGTTAGTTAGATTTCTGCACATAAATGTGCGAGACATTTTAGTACCTTATGAAAATTCATATTGTGAGGGAAAAAATAGAAGAAACATTTTCTAGAAAGTAAGAGAGAAGCTCTTTCATCGATTTCAAAAGGCGTATAAGAATAAAAGAAAACTATTTGAAATCCTGACATATGGAAAAAACACTTTGAAGTCTTGAATGCGTATTCGCTATATATTCTAAAAGGGTAAAGGCATTCCGACTGTCAGGTACTGATTCATGCTGGGGACTTCCTGTTCACTGCTTTTGAAAGTTAAAGGGAAAAATGCTAGAAAACTTCCTAGAAAAGGAGGAACACCAATTGCATAAAAATTGACGTTAGTACAGAATTCCCTGCAGAGGATTTTGTGAACAGAATCTGAATTTTAACGATTTCAAAACTTTGGTGGTTGTAAGAATCGAATAAAACTGATAGATTATATGGTTATTTTTAGCAAGACATTATTGTATAAGTTTTGACCCTTATTGATATTTATATGAAAGTCTAAATGATGAATATAAATGTTCAATTAATAATTCCAAAAAGTACAAAAGTATTTTATTTTTTTATCTTTATATAAGTAAGAACATTTTCTACATGTCAGGTATTTGTTTGTCCCTTGATTATTCTTGCTCTTTTATAAAACTACTTTCTCATTGTTCATTACAATTTGATTTAAATTCAGTAGGAATTCTTTTTATAAAGGGAACTCATAATAAAATATGAATAATTTCATTTCAAATGTTTAGTATAAAAATACATTTTCTCAAAAGCACTAGCATTTTCCATTCGAATATTTTAAAATCTAAGACATAAATAATAAACATTTTACAAACCTAATCAATAAAAAATTGATGTGTAAAATAAAAGTAAGGCATGTCTTACCTTTTCCATGTTTAACAAAATACAATTGGGGAGATTTTCCTGTTTACACCTAGGTACAGTCTAAATTAAATTTTTACACACTAAACTAGGGAAAACATGATTAAAAACTTTTATTTGTTTCTGCTTATTATGTAATTCTAATTTTTCATATTGCTAACTTTTCAAAACGAAATACTCTATTATCACAGATCTAGTCTTTATTAAATCATTTCTTTTAAATGAAGAAGTACGTAATTATTTGTAGGAATTTTAAATAATTGAGTTCTATTACTTTATTGTTAGCATCAAATATCCTTCCTTTGTGGTTGTTGTCTCTTTTATTTTCCATTTTTATTTTTATTTGCTGAAAATTTTGAAATCTGTGCAATAAGAGTAATCTTATAGAGACTCAAAATATTGAGAAATTTACTTGATGGCAAATTATCATTTAGTGATTTCTTAAAACATAATCGAATGCCATAAGGTTGTTCATATCGGTCCAAAATTTTACAAGTGACCTCGATGGTATTTCAAAGTAGCAGATATAAAGTATCCGCGAAAAAAAAGTCATTTTTGGTGATTTTTTTACCCCCTTGGTTAAGAAAATGTTTTTGTGTGTGTGTGAAATTCGCAAAGGCAATGATATGTAGCTACTATTAGAAAACCATTCCAGCTCGTGTCTGGAAAAATATAATTACATTTGGCGACATCTTTTGATTTGGCGCAACGTTTGAAATATATTTATAAAAGAAAATATGCATGTTTGGGATATAGTAAAAAAGAACGTTTCAAGAAAATCGATTGCAATGGAAGGTTACGAGATGTTATAGTAAAAAAATAATTATAATAATACCTTTTTCGATCTGTTAGACCTACAAACTTTAAATTTAGCAGGCATGTTTTTTTATAAGTAGAGGTCTGCAAATAATGGGTTTTGTAGGAATTGTCTATGAAAAAAGTTTAAGAGGGCCTTATAGATAAAAAAAAATCCATTTTAATCAGTCAACTCCTGTTTTCAAGTTAAAACGGACTTCAAACACGTTTTTCTACAGTTCACTTTCATCAACAACAAATTTATATATATGTATATTTAATCCAAAATATATAAATACACAGATAGCTATAGAACCTAAGATAACTACACTAGATAGGAAATAGTTGGCACAGTAGTACAATAACATATATATATATGTTATTGTACTACTATAACATATATATATATATATAAAATTAAGCAATATATATATTTAATGAATTAAACTTATCAAATACAGAGCGGGCTGAGGGTAGTCTAGTGATTAGAGCATTGGACTCGAGACTCGAAGGTCTGGGTTCGATGCCACCAAATACCCTTCGAGCTCACACGGAGTACGTGCTCGTTAAGTCAGTGGGTCCGAAAGTCGTGTGGACGGTCGCCACTGAAAAAACGAGTGCATGGGACTAGAGAATATTTTCCTTTCCGCCAGTTCCATGCCTAAATTGTGGAGATGAAGATCAGTGGTGTCACCATCTATCGTAAAGAAGTCTAACCTATCTCACAGACTGGGGGGTAACATTAATTCCTTCTCTTCGGGAATTCCATCGAGCTAAATCGTACTGTCACCTGCATCGAGCTGAGAGCTAAGGCCAAGGACAGGCATACATCTAGCCCCTTGCCACGATGAATTTCGTGGGTCTCGATCTGATTACGTCAGACAGGTGATATGACTAACAATAACAGCTAATACAAAGCAGATCCAAATTTTCTGCAAATAATGTCTTAACATAATTCACTTTCATTATTTCTAATTTAAACCTTCATTGGTAATAGGAAGAGTTGGTGACGGAACGTGGTTTTATGTATTGTGAATATAGACACTGTAGCATCCCAATAAAAATGCCAAGCATGAGAAATTTGTTACACACAAAATAATTACTATTATGATGCGCTCCCTAAGTTTTTCATAAATTCCTTTAAATTGATTCTTTCGTAGTATTAATGCGATTTTTGAGTATGTTTTGCGATTTTGATACCGAACAAAATGTCACAGAATTATAATTCTTAAACAGGAGATACTAAGGCGACTGACGGGTCTGAAAATTGCGATTTTGATACCAAACAAAATGTCACATAATTATAATTCTTAGACAGGAGATACTAAGGCTGAAAAAAATTTGCCAATTTTTGGTAAAGTTTAGAAAGTAGTGTTTGTCATTTTTTTAAAAAATTTAATGTGTCAATCATTTTATTAAGAACTACATTGACTCGATTGCAGCGGCACTTATGCGTTATACAGAATTAACATTTAAGCAACTTTTCGAAAGAAATTGCAAAAAAATATCAAGCAATGGATTTTATATAAATTTTTAACGATACAATCAATGAAGGGGTCATTGGCATTTCCACTTCTTCCTCTCCCTCTTTGACAAATAAGATTATCGCTCTTCAACACGAATAATTCTAGTACAAATTACGTCGTGTGTTATCAGGATTAATATTCGTTTCCGGCATTGTGGCTCTCTTTTAGAATTTATTATATTAATCATTAGAATTCAAATTACCGGCTTTCTAGATGGATTGCAGCGTCTTGTTTAAAAACTTACATATGTAAGGAACGGTTACCCAGCTTGCTGCTTTTAAAATAATAAATAATAATAACAATAAAAATAATATATATATATATATATATATATATATATATATATATATTTGAGTAAAATTAAACTTTTAAGTTAATTCATTCATCCTTTTTTGTATTGTATAAATTTTTGTAAAACACATTTGTTTAGTACATATCTTGTGTGGTATACATTACATCTACATGAATACAGAAGGTGGCTCACACTTTAAGGAAACGATTTTGCAATTTATTTTCTAGTTGGCACTTTGAGATAGTTCTTTGGAAATTTCAGAAAAAATCGTCTGCTAATGTATTCTTTTGAATATATTATAAAATAAAATATTTATTTTAAAAGGCTTCTAAAATTGATGTATGGCTCGAATGTTAGGTCACTACGCTCTCCGAAAAGAAATATTCATATCAAAAAAAATTATAAAACAGTGTAAATCTCGGTTTTTGCATTTCAATGAAACGTATTTATGTTACAATAAATTTAAAAGATAAAAAAAATTAGCTAAAGGCAAATATGACAAAATGTTGTAAAAATTGTGAATGATGGATAAATGCGTGAAACTTCATCCTAAGATTGTTCAAACGCAGGCAACTATAAAAAACGTGAAGTCTCTGAAATTCATCTTATTTAACGTGAAGTTAAATACGATGTTAAAACCTAAAATTCATCTCCTTTTTTACTACATATTGCTGAAAGAAAAGCAAATTGTAGAAAATACATAAAAAACACATAGCTGCTGAAAAATGGAAATTTGAAGTAACACTCGATGAGACAAGAGTATATTTAACTGCATTAAAAGGAGATAAATTTTCTATTGAACTAACTAACGGAATTGATCGTGCGAAATGGCTTCGTCGGTGTACAGTATAGTTCCCAAAGGATTCATGATAGTTGCAGGATTTTCTAACGACAGCAAAATTTAAAATTAAAAAGTTTCAAGTAAAGCGAAAATTAATTCATTCTACTATCAGAAGAATATTTTAGAACCAATTTTTGAAGAAGAAATTCCATTTTTTTTGGAAAGGACATTGGTTAAGTTGAGCTTCATATGCACAAAACCACTAACCACACGTCTAAGTCAACTGCCACTTATTTAGCAAAGAATAATCAGAAACAGGAATAAAGTGTATTATATTTAATAAAATAGGTGTAAAATCCTCTTACATTTCTCCAATGGACTTCTGTGCGTGTTTGATTTATAAAAATGAGCCTTAAGAAAATGACATCCCAGAGCATTGCGTGGATTTTGGGAAACGATTGAAGAAGGATGGAGTAAAATTTATGACAGTACTAAGAAAATGTTCACTTTCAAGAACATTTCAAGCTAGGGCTATTGCCAAGAACCAAAGCTATCAGATCACTACAAATTGTTACAAAAAATACAGTATTTATTGATAAAAATTCACTATATCAAAATTGTTTCCATAAAGTGTGAATGAACTTTTGTATTTGTATTTAAATTGAATTTTCGCGCAAAAATAATAAAACAGTACTTAATAATTTTATAAAAATAAAACATTTTGCTAATCAATGTTTTAATATGTTTTTCTATTTACTAAATAAGAGTTTAAAATTTAAAAAATGTGTCGTATTCATTATGCATATTAGACAAATAGGCCGAGTCATGGGTCACCAGAAATCATTTATCATATGTTCAATCAGCATATGTCATCAAAGTAAAACTGTTAATAAATACTCTGTCATGCAAAAGTTAGAGAACAAATATATTTTCACATCATTCTTGAAAACTACTAAACCAATATAAATAAAATTTTATAAGGAACTTTTCTTAAAAGTATTATTGAAAAATGATAATATTGTGATTCATTCTCATAAAAGCCTGACAATTAGACATTATCTTCCATAAAAATGTTCTGGCTGCCAACTTCTGTCTGTAATGTTTCCCACGTGATCAAATATTTTCCCTGTACCACAGAAAAGTAAAAATACCTAACTAAAAGACGTCAAGCTCTGTTCATCCATTCAACATCACACCGAAATTGGTTATAATACCATTACCTCCACAGTGATCTACTTCCATTATTTTAGAGCTATGGTACTAGATCCTAGCATATCTGTACATGTGAACACGTTAAAATCAGTGTTCAGACTGAATTTTGATTCATAAGGGAGGTGAACACAGGTCAACCGCTCTCTTGTCTGGGGATGATGTTTTTTGTCTGTGCTATTTCCTGTAGGCTCTACTTCACCTAGAGTTAGTGAGATGTCATTTCTAAGGAGAGTTAGAAATCACAATCTGCTTCGAAATGAGTCTATTGATCTTCTGTAGCAAAGCATTATAATTACAATATCTGACCAAGAAACAGTTTATAAAGGTTAGGTTATGAAAGTGCTATTTTTTCCAAGTTATGATTCACAATTTTCATTCATGTTTTGAAAATTCCCTTGCAACTGTTTGCATTACTTAATTCATTACATTAATTTAAAGTGTTAATTGTAATTTTAAAAATAATACACATCGCTTTTGGATGGATTTTTTTCTTCAACTTTAATTTCCAAATAATCACTAAGACAGTGAACTGGATTCAACATTATTACACTCAGCCTGAACGTATAGCCTGAAATTAACGCATGGAAAGAATAATAAATATTCTGAATGGAAGCAATTGTGTAATATGTTAATAAAAGTGTAAAGAAAAATGAAGTGCTGACCTTTTCACAATGGTACTCGACAGGTAAGATTAATCAAGAGAATTTTCCGATATAAAGAAGACCTCTTACAATTTTAAGGATCAAATATAAAGAATAAAAATCCTTTAAAACACAATTATAAAACTTAACAACAAACATTAATATACGAAAACCTGAAAGGATGTTTGATGACGCTTGAGTGCTGACATTAGTATTGAACAAGGTCAGACCAAAGAGCACTCCAATGATCGTTTGCCCTTAATTAAAATACTCTTTCTCGATAAATCGATTTCTAAAGTATAATTTGATTGTTTCCAGGTTCACAAATTTGCATAAATTTCATTTTTTCCCTACCAAATGTCAGCTGTGACAGTTCCACTGCGGTTGCTACTGGAATCTTATGGCTTAAAAGTAGTAATCGATGACCGCGCCCAAACGATTCTTTTTCCGATACATCGACTTAATCGATATGACTGGTTTCAGGCTGGTGAAAAATCTATCCTGCTGACTTTTAACTTTATTTTTTCCGGTTTATTTCTGTATACATATATATAGCCATACCTCTTCCATCTTCATACCTCAGGCGGTTTAAATATACCGTTTCTGAGGATCCGGGAAACTTTTTTCCTTCACCGCGTATAATATTTTTCTGCCATTTTGTTTTTTGCCTCTTGCATCAAGTGTTTTGGGTCTAGTGTTTCTTTTCCCTTAAGTGGTTATACGTGAAAAACTCTTCAAAACGGCAATATTTTGAAACGCTTGAACTCGTTTGAGATATTTCATAATCTTTGTGATATATTTACTGTGCAATAAATAAAAGAGTGTTCGCTTTTGCGATAGAGAGTTTGGGACAGAGTGGTGAAGAATTGCTAACTTTTTTGTATTTATCGTATTCTCTAGAAATGATTTCTAAACTTCTCGCAAGTAAGATGTAGTATATATTTTTATATTTCTAAAAGTTTATACACATGGGATAAGTTACATATGGTGGGTTTTTTTATGTATATACATTTAATGCGATTCTTTAAAACAGGTTTCGTAAAATATTCATGCTATTGTTTAAGGCAATAATTTTTTTTATTTTAATTTGTTGCCCTAAAAATAATGTTCTGTACTCTGGTTGATTGTAGTCTAATAATGCCAAACGATGGCACATATTTACTTTCTTGCTTTTTGTCGTAAATGTTTTTATGTCAATATAGATATCACATCATTAACAAATTAACCATGAAACAAATTATTTCAAAGCTATATCACATTATCTGTAACAACCACTATACTTACAATTTCCTTTTTCCCCTCTCTCTCTGTGTGCACGTGTGTATGTGGTATGTGTGTGTGTGTGTCTGTGTGTGTAACCATCTTAACGTTCCTTCCAGGGATTTTCTTATAATGGACTTGAGTACTTCAAAACATTGTGTATGATTAAACAGCAACAATCTATCAGCCCAACGGGTATCCATATTTTAACTACAACTTTATCTCCACAAATCTACTACGTTGTACACTTCAAAGTGAGGTGGTGCATCAGCTACGTTATTTAGATCAAGAGGCATATTAAACATCGCAAATCAAATGTTTTTGGAAGATACTAGTAATTAATTTAGAAGATACTAGGTGTATATGTTAAGACCAGTGGAATGACAAAACAAAAGAATAGTATTGTCTATTTTCATAACGCGGTTGTGTTTGTGTTGCTGCTTTCAGTTTTATGTGTGTTCGTCAATAAAATCTTAAACTAAAATAAAAAGAAACGTTTATTTAGTTAATCGACAGGAAAAAGAAAAAGATGTATCCGTACTATGTTTAATTCCTGTAAAAACACACTATATGTAAATGTCCACTTTTTATAGCTTTTTCAATATATATTTGAGTGCATGTATACATATATTAAAGAACTTATAATTTTTTTTTAAATTTTATTCTTAGAAAGAATATATAGGTTTAAAAATTATTTTAAGCTTATCGGAACACATCATTGCCTTTTTTTATGTGTTTATAGTTTGATTTTGTGCAAAATGAGCAAATTAAAGATACGAAACGTATTATTAAATAAAATGCCAAAAAAATTATACTTTATGACATTTATTCTCTTATATACTCTTAAACATATTTATGTGCTCTCATTTCACATCTTATATACTGATAAATTCTATTGTGCTCTTGCATTGACATACCAGCTTCCATACTTCATATAAAGCAGCTAATATCAATGGTCAAGAACGATTTGATGTTCCTCTTCTTGCTTTTTCTGCATTCTTTGCGAAAATACCCAAGCTATTCTTCAATCTGACAGTAGAAGAAACGTTCCGCATACCATTGCTCATCACTCCAAGAGGAAATATCTGAAGGATAAAGAAAGGAATCGCCCCAAATCGGAGCCAATCTTCCCCATCAAGTCTAATTCAGGTTTCATGTACAAGTTCTGTCGTGATTAACTGCGCTAGAAACCACGGTATATACAGATTTGAACGTCTCATTCTTTTATCGCAATTTTTTTCCCTATGCTGTCTCCATTATGTTTCACCTTTGATCAAGTGATTAATGATGCGAATGTGCGATGCGGCGAATCTGATATGTTTGATTGTTTTTGTTTCAATGGCAAAGACGTAACAGATCGAGTGAAGACTCCTCCCCCCACCCCTCTTTCTCTTTCTTTCTTTATACTTTAGTTTTTTAGTTCTTTTACTCAAACTGCGAGTGGTCCATTTCGACGTGTCTGGATAGTTAATTGATTACTTTCGATGTCATTTTCTTTATTTCTCTATCGAAGTATGATATCTTAGTAGGGTGTTAGTGAGCTAAAATACTTCAGTATCTGATTAGGGGTAAATAACATAAATTCTATTTGATTAATTAGATAACTTTTTTGAAATTTTTAAAGAATTTCTTGTAATAAACATGTTTGATCTATACTTCAAACTTTTCTTTCATCACTTCTTCAGATGATAAAGCAGATTTGAAGGAATCTGAAATATGTAAAAAACACATATTTTTTTTTTATTTAATACAATTATTAATGGTGTTATATTTACAAAAAATTAAATGTGTTTAATATTAGCTACCGTTTAAAAAATATAGTAAAAATTTTCAGATTCATGTTTACTGTCGTATTTATAGAACTTTACAATTTTATTTATATTACTTTAAAAATTTTTCAACAACTGTCTCTCTCATTCCTTAATAAAATTATTTAGAGAAAAATCTATTTGTGAGATGAAGTGTTTTATAAATTTATCTTTTACAAAATAAGTATTCCATAAAATACAAATTTACATTAGCTAAATATATTGCATAAAAGTAATTCTTATTTAAAAAAATACACTGAATCAGTGTTTCTCAAACTATGGGGCGCGCCCCCTATGGAGGCATGATAACCTTACAAGGGGAGCGCGAGCATATCGAAAAGTTGAAAATAAAAGATTATTAAAAAATTACCAATTTACTAAACGAAAGCAAAATAAAATATATTCTGAAAAATAAAATACACATTTACTCTGATGTACTATACTTATACGAGTAAATGTATCAGTACGGCACAATGTATTTGATAGTATCAATAATAAATTAAGAACAAGTTTAATAATTTCTAGGGCATTTTTTTCCAAGGTCTTATCATATACAAAAAAAATTACATACAAAATTTAATACTTGATAATTAATACAGTTTATAATTAAGTCGTATTGTAGCTTTAGCGTCAAAGTATTATACGTTATTACTGCATAAATACATAGTTATTGTTTGGGGGGCGCGATAAAAATTATGATTGAAAATTGGGTCGCGAATATCGAAAGTTTGAGAAGCACTGCACTGAATTAAAAACTTCAAAGGTATAACTAATTTGTAGAAGCAATATCTGTCGGATTTTCTATTTTCAAGGCGTACTCAGAAAACAATTTCTTAATACATTGTTATTATAATATTTATATTTATTGAGGCGGAAAAGATGACATTCGTATTCTCAATAAATAATATTTAAAAAAAACAATTTCATTTTGTTAATAAATTATGAGCTTAAGGTAAATATTTAATGCTTTGGGAATATTTCCTCTACATCTATTCTTATAGGGTAAGCTATACAGTTAAAATGAGTTTATAGTTCACCCCACTGGATAAAGACATATTAATGAATAATATTTTTAAGTAAATAATAGTGTGAGTTTGAAATACTGTTTTTGTAGAAAATTTTGTCTCAAGTGCTAAAAATTCATTTTGTTTTTTGAACTTAATGACATGAAAAAATGCTATTGTAGAATAAAACTTAAACATAACAAGTATTCCTGCATTTCAATTCATGAGTATTGGAACAACATTGAAAATTTAAAGATATAAATAAAAGATTCACAACTTTAAATTTAATATTCTCGTAATTCCTCAAAATTAGTTTGAATTGTCATGGTTTTTGTTTATACTCATGTTCTTCGAACAGTGAATAAATCAGGTTTAAAATAAATTCATGATACCGAATAGGATATTCTCAATATAATCACCATTAATTTTTCCTGAATTTTACATTTTAAAAAGCAGTTGTGTTACTTTTTCCCCTTTGCATTGATTGGTATATTTTCTTCAAAACAACGGTTCAGTTCAACACTCGAATTTTCTACTAGTTAAAACCTAATTTTACTTTTCGTTTTATTATTATTTTTATTACTATTGAGTCTCAGTTTGAAATTCCCGAATAATATGCATTTTTATAAATTCTGTATGTATTGATTTGCTTGAATCAGATGTTGTTCGATTAGAATAGCCTGATTTAAGCAAAGATGTTTTATTTTTTATGAAAGTGTAAAATGCTTTTACATTTTTTTTTAGTTTTTAAAATTCATACTTTACTTAAAAAGCTTTCTCCCGAGCAAAAAGAAAAACAAAAGAAAGAAAAATAATACAACATACATTCTTGTTTAATGTCATCACTTTTTTACGAAAAAATACCCGAGCTACCCATAATAATAATTATTTTTACTATTAATATTTTTTTCTCTGCTGAACTCTCAATAACGCACATACAGAAATTACACAAAAGCACACATACGTACTATTCCAAAGAGTGAGTTTTGACAAAATACGGAACGGAGTAGATATAATAGGAAGAAAACAAAACGCAAAACTTCCATAAACCAATTACTTTTTCTCCAGGGTAGTTCAAAGAACTCCTGGTACACTGCTATACTCCATTTCGTGTGTTATATTTACCAGCACCACGGACGACAAAGGCAGCAAAAGAAATTACGCCTCTGCTGGCAAACTCACTGTGTTTAATTTTATTACGTTGTACGGACGCACTCTTTCTTTGCCAATGTTTATCTTATTAAACTTCACATTCAAGAGTGGAAAAAGACAAATTTTTGGTTGTTGTATTCATATTTCAGTAGATTGTGAAGCTGAGCGTTGGCGAAATCGTATTACTCCAGTTTTGATTATACGTTGTGTGGTTGGGCTGTACGTTTTGGAAATTTTTTATCATGTTATTTAAATTTAATTTTCTCTAGAGTTAAGATCTGCTAAAATTTTCAAGCTTAAATGTATCTTGACGCAACTATTAAAAAACGTTTTTGCCGTACAGTAATGTCATATTAAAATTAAGTTTTCATTCCGTGTTAGTTTTGGTTTATTCTTAGACTTTTCTGAGACTGTTATAATTATAATTATTGTTATTTAATCAGTAAATTATAAATAATGTTGGAGAGTTAATGGAAATGAAAAAAAAAATTATTTTTATTTATATATTAAGTTAAATAACAAACAATATTAAGAAATAAAAAGTTAAAGGAGAAAAAAAATCACTTTCTTTTTCCCAAATCGTAATTATTAACCAGGCAGTTTCTGGGGCAGGGTGTGCCATACACACCATAACTAACTTTTTCAACGCTCTTTCTAAAACACTTTTGAAAATATGTAGTTTCTCGTGTAGCTGAATTTAAGGTCATATCCTTTTATGGGTCTTAGCTTGTAGGCGAATTATAAATAAATATCTTTGGATACCGCCTCTTCGGTTCCCTACGCGTGAATAACCGTTACAATTTTGAATGCAGGAACATAACATGTTTTATATCTTCCTTATGATATGGCGTATTATTGTAGTTATATGATGAATAAATGTGATAGTTAAGTAATTTAATAGATGCAATGTTTATAATAGATATATTACAACAGTATTTTCGGATGAAAAATTTTCTGATGAGAAAGAATCAGATGATGAAAAGTATAATACCAAGTATGATTCCTTCACTAAAATCAATTCATATTTAGAAGATGACACTGTTGAAAATAAATGTTTTATGTGTTGAGGCACAAAAATCTTTGAAAAGAACGTATTTTAAACGAGAAAACTGGTACACATCTTATCCACTTTCAGATGAACTTTTGAAAAAAAATATTACTTCCGGAACAATAACAGAAAAGAGAAAAGAAATTCCAAAATTTTGAATTTAAAGAAAAGAGAATAAAGAATTTAAAGAATAGAGATTAGAGGATAAGGAATTTAAAGAATAGATGTTAGAGAATAAAGAATTTAAAGAATATAAAATAAAAAAAAGAATTTAAAGAATAGAGAATTTAAAGAATAAACTATATGCTTAGTTTTGAAAGATATAGATTAAAAAAAATTAAGATCCAGTGAAAACACCGCCCTCATTCACGTTGAAATTAAAGAAGTGTATTAACAATGTGCTGAATGCCCTTATGAACAGAAACACTAAATTTACGTGTGAAAAATGTAATAAACATATTGTATTTCCTACTTTTTTTCCCTTTTTAACTTTTGTATTCACAGTTTACCTTAAAAACAGAATGTACACACCTTTGGGTGCGAGATACCTTGTGCGAGAACTATTGATCGTCTTTTTCACGCGAGTGATACCGGATTAAAAAAATAATTAAATTAGTAAATTTTGAAATATATTTATAGTCTGCATTTAAGAGTAAAAAGAATATCGTATATGTGTTAGTGACTTCAAGTCGAAAAAGAACTGAGGTGAATTCACAAAAGAAATAAAATGTAGGATCACTTATTTTAGTTTCCTGATACTAATTAGAGTCGCTGTACGCGAATAATTAGTTTTCTATTTTGCTGGATATTATAAATTAGCACAATGAAGCAACTGTTACAATTTCAATGTTTGTTAGATGATGTCCATATTTTTTGTTAAAATAATTGTAATTTTTAAGACATTTAACTTAAAACATCATGGTTCATTGGATAACAGAATCAGTTTTACACATATATTCATCATTTACTTTTGTTTTTTAATGTTAATCATATCACATAAATCAAAGATATTTATAACAATGTTGAAAGGGGTAATTTGTGGTGTTGCCATCTTGCCAGGTGCTCTCTACTATTTATGTTCCGTGTTATTACTTTCATTTTCTATTTGCATTCTTATATGCTTCGTTTTGAAAGCCTTTAAAAACCTCATACAGTTAGATTTATGAAAATTTTATATGCACTCCTTCAGTGCAAGACATTACTAACATAATAAGTAAACTACCAAACTATTACTTGTTTCAAAACAACTACGATTGGCAATCCTGTTAATGAGTTCGAAAAATGTGAAATCAATCTCTCTGCGATTATCTTGTGTTTAACGATGATAATTTGGCTGGAGTGAAAACCGTAGATCATTTTCTTGTTACGGTAACCCGAAAGCAATGAGGAATGTCATGGGTTTGATTAGATGAGTATTAACCCCTCACCAAAATATTGGATAGATAGCAGAATGAGGACTAAGAAAATTTGAAGAAGGAATATTTGTGTGTGATTTAGTTAAGAAAAAACTCTGACTTAGAATTATACTGTTAACTAACACTCTGAAGTGTTAAACTTTCAACATATTACACCACCCTCTCTTTTTTTACAGGCTGCAAGAAAAAATTGCATATCAATGGTTAATTAATCAGTTTTTATGTCTATACCTTACAACAATAAAAAATTTTCCAATTTTTATTACAATTTCCATCTCATGAACCCGTATCAACACAAGAAAACGTCTTAGCATTATTTTTTAAAAAAATGACAAAAGAATTATGATTATCTTAAAATAAACATTTCTTTATTAAAGTATGGGATAATTAAAGGCTATACTATTAATGCATGAAAAGAAAGAAAACTTACCTAAAAAATGTATAACTGAAAATAGACAATTATTAACATCATCATTTAGCTCTAATTTCCCTTAGAGATAATTTTTGAGGGTTTAATTTTTAATAAAAGATGTTACAGCTTTATAAAAAAATTTGAATTATTACAAAGATGAAAATTATCTGGGTCATAATGATAAATACACTTCATTTATTACGAAATTAAACTGTTAGTAAGATATTCTTTTTCAAATTTTTTTATTTTATTTTCACTTAACAACACAGTTATTCGACCTCTATTAATTGGTTTTTTGAAGGGATTTACTTATTCAACTCTTTGCATACAAAACTTTCTTAAAATAAACTTAAAATTAGAAAAGCTAAAAATTTAATGCCATCTTTTTTTTATTTCAAGGCAAAACTAATAAAATGTGGTAATACAATTTACGTATGCCACCACATATTTTTTAAAATATTATTATTTGTACCTGAATAAATGTTCAAGTAATGTACCTCAAATGTCGGTTAAGTATAATGAAGTTAAAATTTTTCTTATCAGTTTTAGTTAATAACGTCATATGCTCAAAGTAATCACATTTTCTTAGTGTGTCCCTGATTTTTACCGATAACTTTCAGAACTTGCTTTCCTAACGATATCACTATTCTGAAGTCGGTGTCCAAACTTCTAATCATTGGAAACTCTCTAAAGTGTCAAAAACTTTTCTCTTTCTGCTCCCCTCACTAGTTGTCATTTCCCTTCCTCGTAAACTAATCCGCGCGAAATAACAAATGCAAATTACATGTCCAACATGTTGCTTACGTTAAATTAATTTATTTCATGCATTAATTTATTTTGAGCTGTTTTCATAAACAGACACGTCGAACATGTTATGATTATAAAGTGATTTTATTCAGTGAATGTCAGATTATATTTACGAGTCCCGTCAATAAAGTTTACATGTCAAAATGATCGTAAAAACTTGCTGTAAATTTGTTATTCATTTTACAAATATATATATATATGTGTGTGTGTGTGTGTGTGTACATGTGTGTGTTTGTGTGTGCGTGCGTAAATATAATATACGATACACATACATACAGGTACAAAAACATTATATATATGGATATATATATTCAAGTATATATGTGTGTTTGTTTGTATAAATTGTGTAAATATATATAACAACCATTAATAATATACTAAATTATAATAACTCTAAAAAAACAATGCAGGATAAAGTATAGTATTCATAGCAATACCATAGCAGATTCTCAGACTTAAGACTAATATAGTAGATGTTAAACATTGTTTAAATGCTTCAATTAACCTATCTGTTTATTAGCATAAATTACTGGTCTGAAAAAATATTATGTAAGAAAATACAGATTAAAATAATTATTACTAAAATTAATTAGAAAGCATCTAAATCTCCATGCAGTTATAGTATGGACTGAAATCTACGTGCTAAGATCTATGTAATATATTTAATTACTACACCTTTAAATATAAAAATCCAGTGTCACGATGTTTGTCCGCGATGAACTCCGAAACTACTCAGCCGATCCTGACATAATTTTGCCTACTGTGTGTTGTTCCATCCTACTTAAAATATAGGATAGTTATCTCAGTTTTTAGATGTCATTATTTTTTTATTTCCTTGAATGCGTAGAATGCGCCAAACGTCGGAATGCGTGTGTGTATGCGGAAGGGGATTTTGTACACCAAAGTGCTTGAAAAAGTAATACCCGTAACTTTGGCGAATAATGCCAGTTGACCGTATTTTAGACACGCCCTTGCAGTGCCTTACCTTAAAAGCCTTGGAGCGCGAAATCTTGGTTCCTGGCATATTTTGACACGGGCAATCTGAATCTGGTATCCGATAACAAAATTGTTGCAAGTTTGCCAGATAATTATCTTTGACTGTCTGTTAAGCGGAGAGTGACAGGAGGATTATTAGTTCCCGTAACTTTATGGATAATGCCGGACGACCCTAATGTCTCTTTCCAGCTACTGAACTTACAGGCTCAGGTGAGCCGAAAGAAGTCTGCGATTGCGTCTACAGATGAGAAACGAGAATCTTAAATCAGATTTCAGAAACTCACATAAATTTGCAGGATATTATCTATATTAAGTGGAATGGCTTCGCGTTCGAGTCCCGCTTAGGAATTTTAATTCAGTCTAGCGGCTAAATTTGCTCGCTCTAGAGCACCAAAATTCAGTCCCAAGTGTGTTTCCGAATGGGGAAATGAAATAGGAAATCGGATTTTAGGAGTTTCGGTAAGTTTTTCCGAATAATGCCAGGTACCCTAATATGCAAGGAAAGCAGTGTCAGTCTAACTTGCAGACGTAGGGACGCAAAAAGTGGGTCCTGGATGAATTTCGGGAATGCCGACCCGATTATTTTTAGTCTAAGATAATCCCATAACTATATCAAATAATGCCAGGAGAACGTATTTTACGCGTATTTTAATTCCTTATAGCTATTAAAATTTCAGAAGCAACCCTGCGAAAATACGATCAACTGAAAGTTTCATTGGCAATTGCACCTTCAGGGATTGCTGCCACTTTACTAAAGGGTGAACAAACTGCCCATTCAGCATTCCAGCTGCTATTAGACATAAAAAATTGCTAAAAATCAGCACTATTAACCTCATTTATAATTCATGTGTTGTTACTAACAACTTCTTAAATAAGTCATGCCATATACTATACTCAAATAAAAGATGAAAAAAATGCAAAATTAAAAAAAAAGGTATATTGCTTTATGCTTAATTTCAGCTATCTAAAATTGTGAAAGTAAACATTAATTTGACTGTTATTAAATAGCTTAGAATATCATTAAATCAACATATTAAAACAAAGCCACAGCACCGTGTGGAAAGGTCAGCTAGTTATTTTATAAAACAAAATAAAGTCATATCAAGAAGTATTACGAAAACTTGCCTATAAGGATAGAAAACAATATAGATAATAGCATTCTATTTTAAGATATAATTGCTCATAAATATATCGTTTATTGAAAGTAAAAAAAGATGTATGGAGAAAATATGATGCAAATGCCAAAAATTTAAATAAAAACTTTTACATGCTATCATCTATTATTTATTCTCTAATATTACGACTCAGACAATATTACATTTTCTTAGTAAAAAAATATTTTTATTTTCATGCATAGTAAATTAAGCGTGAAAAATTATGTCTTAAAATTTCAAGTATCTAAATTTTTCTTGTTCTAGCCTGCTTCTTTCTGATAATTGATTTTAAACGTACTTGACACATTATCGACTGGCGATTTTCTTTTAAGCCAACAAGGGTTTTGTCTTATTTACAATAAATTGAACCTGACTACTTTTGAAATGCTTTTTTTCGCCATTAATAAATCAAATTTTCAAAACTCTATCGTAGCAGTTATAAATTTATTTTTGTATTTTATTAAAGTAAAATACAAATAAAAAATTCAGAATTTTTCATTAAATTATTGATTTATTATAATTTGTTCTTAATCAGGAATTCAAGAAATAATTATAATATCATCAAATTATCCAGAATTTTACGATTGTGGGAGTTTACTTCTTTACATATAAAAATATTTCTTTCATTATTTTACTTTCTTGCTATAGTTTATAGTCAAATAACTTTTACACTTAAAATTGCTTTATTAGATAATATATGAACTTTAATACTTTTTTTTGGATTATTGATTTCTCACAGTTTGCAATTTAAAAGTGTAAATTTAATTGTAGTAGCCTTTAAACTTTAAAGTTGATATAAAAATCAAATTTTAATTACATTAACATTTTTGTGGAATTATATCTGAATAATTTTTGAGTAATTATAATTAATAATATATATTAAGATTTTTAATATTCTATCAAAGCTTTTTCAAAATTTTCTGTCGAAGCATATTTAAAACTCTTTAATATTTCATAACATTCTACCTACATCAGTCAGAGTTTCCATGAATTTGAGTAATACCTCTAAGAAAAATAAAGCATGCATTTTTATCACAAAATTAATCTTAACCATGGGAATATTAGCCAAAAAAACTTTTTTTTATCATTATCTGTTAAAAACCGTTATTAGTTTAATCTTATAATACATACAGTTTTAGATCCCTTGTTTTGAAACTAAGTGGGCTATGAAAGAAAGAGAAAATGCACAGGAAAGGTAAAACATATTATCTTCTGTATTTTTATTCATTTAGAAATGCCAAAGTCCTAAGTGCTTTTAATACCAGAAAAACTGAAATTTAGTATATATCTATACTGCCTAAAATCAGTCAAAATGACTAACTTGCGAAAAAATATTTAATGTGTTAAAAAATTTGTTTAAAATATAATTTTTAATACTTTTTATATCATTTACAGTCATATAACAAGTTATTAGTAAATATTAACAATAAAAAATATTACTTCACTTGGGAAAAAATGTATTCTAAGAAAGTCTAAGAAACTGTTTCATTATATACGTAACTTTTTTTCTAATTGAAATTAAAAAGCAGTCAAAATGACTTCCTCGTACAATCTAGTGTTAATTAATCATGATTTCAATTATTAAAACGTTATTGTAAAAGCTGTTTTTTTTAAATTTTTATTAGACATGGCATCTCTATACCTGAATGCCCCTTAAGAGTTAAAAACTTGCACAAAGAAGTTTTTATTAATCTAATGTCTTATTACTTTAAGTGCGTTTATTGGTATATTTTACTTTTCACTTCAATTGTGTGGATCTCGTTTTTCATCTTTGTGTATTTGACTAAAATTATTGATATTAATAAAGGTAATTAAATTCAACCTTCTCATACAATGGCACAAAAAACATCAAAACATTCTATGATTTCTTTCACTGGACGGTGTTACACCCATCGGAATGGATGTTTGCTGACTGAATATAAAAAAATCGACAGTGACGGCAATTTTCCAAGCTGCCGCCCTGCGTCAAGACCATGGTGAAGGGAGAAAAGCGGAATAAAATAGTTTGCTTCAACGAGCATCCTATGATGCGGACGACAGAGACTGCAGGAAATGGAAAGTAACATCCGGATTTTTTGATTCTGTCGAGTGAGGATTCAGTAGAATATATATATCAAGATTTCTTTTTTTTTCATTCATGATGTAATTTTGATGATGCGTAATGTAGTATGAGAGTTTGCATCATACTTAATTTGTAATCGGGGAAATTCTGGATACCAAATTTGTCGGATTTCCTGATACGGTTTGGTTTTTATTGTTATTCTCGTAAAGTGGAAAAGTTTTTTGGAATGCCATATGTTTTGCGTTGATTTTTTTATGTTTGTATTTTATTTGTTGCAACGATTTTAATTTCCTGCATAACTATTACATTGTTTCTTGTTTCGAAAATCTGTATTTTTAAGGCTATTTATATAATTGTTCCAGTTCACAAAATTAACCTTTAAAAGAATAGAAATTTGTAACTTTCATTGATTTTGGTATTGAAATCCTTTTTATACCTGTTACATTTTTCTCTCATCCATATCATTCTTTTAAAATATGCTGTAGAAATTTTTTTCAATAAAAAAAGGAAAAGGTTTTGAGATAGTTATTTATTTTAAATGTTATAGCAAACCTAATTAAATTAATTTGTGTTCAGATATTTCTAATTAAAAAAAAGATCGTTATTTATTATTTTTAACATATTTTCTTAAGAAATATCATTCTTAAATTATGGAAAGATATTTTCTTATTGCGTGGAGAAATATGGCATCACTCGTTTTATGTTTTCAAATTATCGGCTATTGTCTGTCCTTTAACGTTTAACAATTCAAAAAAGATAAATTAATACTTTAAAACTGCTTATAAGATAATATGCTCAAAAATATAATGGTCAGTGAAATTCATCTTCCACCAGATGAAACATTGTACATAACACTAAAAGATGTACCATTAAAAACTTTGATTGTGAAAACATTTTGGTAAAATAACGATATAAATATTCACAAACATCTCAACTTGAAACCCTTTTAATTTTAAAAGTATACTTGTTGTCCTGGTAGGAATATTTTTCATTTTACTCGTGTCAGAAAGTTATTATTAAGTTAGTTAAGTTATTTTCAGCAAGTTACACTGTCCCCAAACAAAATTCATAGGAGCGTATTCATGGTGAAATATCAAGTAATTCTTAAGGTCTGATAAATACGTTCAAAAAACATTCATAGATACTAGCTAATGAGATACTAAATAATTCTTTAAACATTGCTAAGCAACTAAATGAAATGTGCATTAACTATAAATTCACCCTTGCTTTCATTATTTTCATCGTATATAAATATGTACTAATTACACTGCTGGACAATTGCTAAGGAAGGATAACACTATCATCCATAGCAACCACAAAAGGAAAGGAAGCAAAATGTGGAAAAGTAGAATAAGTGCGGGATATTAGTAAGAAGTATGAGTATGCAAATTTGTTTTCCACGTCTGTTCATCACGTGATAGCGTTTAGAAGAGCTTTAAAGGTTTTGACGCGTGTGGACAGTTGTTGTTTCAAGTCAAAGTTTTACAGGAAAGATTTAATAGACGAACTTAAAATTTTTGGCATGTCTTCCCGACATCACATAGATGATTTTATGCGTGGCCGAATTATTGGAAAGATCGAAGAAGGGCGAAAAATAACAGATGTTGCCAGGGAGTTCGACATCGCTCACAGCGTTGTTTCACGGCTGTGGAAGTCATTTAAAACTACTCGAATGTGTAGTAGACGGCACGGGGAGGTCGTGTAAGAAGTACGACGCCTGCAGAAGACAGATATATCGTCCTATCAGCAAAAAGAACAGGCGCACCACAGCTCAGCAGGTGGCAAATACGTTTCTTGCTGCCTCAGGAAAGCAGGTCTCCCGAAAAACTGTTGCCAGACGTTTGAGGGGAGGAGAACTATACGCACGCAGACCTGTTGTGTGTGTCCCATTGATCAGACAGCACCGTACTGCCCGTTTGCAATGGTGTCGTGAGCATCACAATTGGACTGAACAGGACTGGGCATGCGTACTCTTCTCAGATGAGAGTAGGTTCAGTCTGTCATCGGATTGTAGACGCCAACTGATCTGGCGCGAGAGTGGTACTGCTTATCGCCCAGAAAATATCCAGGAAAAGGACCGATATCCGACATGCAGTATCATGGTGTGAGCCGACATCAGGATCAATGGCCGCACGCGCCTACATGTGGTTGCGAATGGGACTATGACTGGCCAACGATAAATTGATGAAGTTCAACTTCCTCACGTTCGTCTTTTCCGTAGTACTGTCGGTGATAAATTTGTTTTTATGGACGACAACGCAACATGTCATCGAACACTCGCTGTTCAGGATTGTCTTGACAGCGAGGGTATTCAACGTCTCATATGGCCAGCGCGTTCTCCAGATCTAAACCCCATTGAAAATGTGTGGGATGCTTTGGGGAGGCAAGTTGCTGGTCCAAACTATCTTCCGGCAAACAAGAACACCCTCATCCGTGCACTCACAGAGGAATGGGATAAATTGCCTCAACAGCTGCTGGATAATGTTGTGCAAAGTATCAAAGTATGGTACGACGTGTGGAATGTTGCATCACACTCCACGGTGGACATATCCCGTACTGATACCTTTCTTTAAGGTACCTGCTGACTTTTAGATGCATTGTTCCACTTCTCCGTACGCAGATCAAATGAACATTTTTTTTTCTTTCAGATGTTTCACAGCTTTTGTACTTTCCAGAACAATAAATATTCTTTATTCAAATGTCTGAACAGTGTGGCAACTATATTTTATCCTACTAGGCCTCATGTCTCGCTTAATGTTATGCTACATAGCAATTTGTGATCCGTCCTTAGCAATTGTCCAGGAGTGTAGTTTATTAGCTTCTTATTTAATTTAACATAAACGCTATACTATAATTGGCTGCTTTGTGATACGGGTGAAATATTTCTGATAATTCTTTCTGTCAGTTCATCTGATTGTTCTTCTTTATTTGCATTTACATTATTTTATTAAGAACACACAAATACGCAGTTTTGTATAAATTAATCAGTATTTGGTGCGGCTTGCCAAAACATGTTTCATGTTTACACAAACACCTCATTACACCTTTTCCAAAACTTTACATTTACTTTTTTTGATTCTATATATATTTTAAAAACTTTGAAAAGATGTATTCATTTAATTAATATTTCTATACAATCAGAGAAATCTTCACTAATGAGGAATCTTGTACGTCTAATTACAAAATTTTCTTTTTGGCATTGTTTTTAAATAAAAAAAAATATACACAAAACGTTGTGCATCTGTTAAAATTTTAGATATAATGTGTGCTTGAATTTAATTTTTACTTGTACATTGAATAAAATTAACTTTGTTTTCAATAATTTGAATTTCAAATAACTGCGGAAAGTATGAGTTAAAAATTAACATTGTTCCTTAGCTTAACAATAATGAAAACGTTTTCTGTATTTGAACTATATAATCAAAGTTTTTCTTTTTGAGCTCACTTCTAAATTTTGGTGAAAACATTAATTTTTCAATTCATTTTCAGACTTTATCATTCTTTTTGTGTTGGCAAAAATTTTCCATTTATTGTTAAGAAGATATTGATTCCCTTGATAAAAATCTCTGTTGAATTAAGGGGAAAATCATTACATATAATGACGGACAAATTAACTATCCTACAAAGCTAAGAACGCCCAAATTCTGAAATCAGAAATCAAGAACTAAATGGCAATATATGAAAAGAAGTAAACTTTCAAGAATGGAAAACTATCACACGTCTAAAACTGTCAGTTACTTAGGGAAGTGAATTATATATATATAGGGCTAAACTTGTATTATAGGATCGTAACCTTCCCCTTCTGCAGAAATTTTATGCAAAATAGTAGAAAAAAAAATAGGAAGAAATAAGTCACATAATTGTAAAACATTAAGGCCAAAAATTGGCGCAAGTAAATAAACATCAAGATATTAAGGTATCCGACTACCCTAAAACCATGATTTTTTTCAAAAATTGACAATTTTTTTCTGACTTTATTTTATAGACCATTTTATTAGCTTAATAACAATACCAAGTATTTTATTTCCCCTCCACTAGAACAAAAACTACAAGTGTTTTAGTAAAAGCAAATGCCATAACTTTACACAAGATGTCAAACTTTAAAATGCGTTTTACTCGAAATGTGTTTTTTTCGAAAAACTCAAACGGGAACAGTGATTGCTCAAAAAGTTTTGAAAATAATTAGCTGAAATTTTTTGGTTATGTTCTGAATAACAGTAGAAGTGTTTTGATCTTCAGATTTATCAATAACTGTTTTATTTCAAAATTTGCAGCTCTTTATGTGAATATAGTCAATGTTTTTTTAAGCAATTTCGTATAATGACTTAGAAAAAGTGCTCAAGTTTTTGTAAAAATTAAAATATTTCTTATCGTGAAGATCACTTCAAACAGGAATAACAAAGTAACACACCAAAATTGAAAAATTGAGAATTTGTTCATAAAATCTTTGTACAGAGCAGGCCCCATTTATGTAATTTTTCGTACATTTTTACTAGTTTTTTTCCCAATTTAGTAATAATAATTTTTTTTCTTTTACCAATTTTAGGATTTTTTCCTTAACATACACTAAATAAACATAAAAATCACAAAAAATCTCCGTATCGTTTTTTTTTTTCAAAAAAAAGTTGTCGCAAGTAGTCGGATACCTTAAACAATTAAACTAATGTGGAGATTACAGTTATGTCAATGGAAATTGTAGCAAAAATATACACTTAAGAAGTTCGAACATAAATTCAAGAACTTACGTAACATTTTGTATAAATGAAGTACATATATACACGAGTTATATCTTTCTCGTTAACTAAAAGTGTAAAAAATATTGCAGGAAAGTCTTCCGAATCTTTTTATCATTCTATTGCGTTTTCTAAAAAGTAAAAAAAACATTTTGATTAAAAATAAATTAAATGAGTAAACGTTTATCTCTCTCCTCATTAAGTTAAATAATTATCAAATAGATAAATACATACAAAATCCCTTTTAAATATGTTTTCAACATAATAGATCCAATATTTTAAAACTTTGATTCTCTGAGAGATATGTTTCGTTGAAACTGTATCAGAATTTACATTAAAGTATTTCGAAATACTTTTAAATGCTTGAAAAATAATGCTATATCAGAGACGATTCAAGGTAATTCTCAAATGATGAAACCTGTAGGTCCGAAATCATTCTATGAAATTAACCTAATGTTTAAAGAAGCTTATGTATTATTGTGAAACTAGAATAATTTCAAACAAAATGATTTTGTAACTTAACAACCCTACTAATTGCATAAAAATATATTTATTCCGAACATTTTTTAAATATGTATACTTTGATATATTTATTTTTTACATTTGATTAAATTTTTACTATTTATTATTATCATAATTTTAATGACAATTGTGCTTTTATACCTAAGTTCTCTGCGTTGTTGTAATCAATATTTTCGTCATAAAATTACTATACACTTTCAATCAATTGCAATATAAGCAGATAAAGCAAAAGTACATTTATAAGTATTGCATCCTATTTCTATAAAAATGCAATATATTTCGGTCTGAAGTGACTATTAAATTATTATTTTCAGGACTGATTATTCAAAAAAGTCTTTAGAAAACTTCCAAGGTTACTTATTTGTAGAATTTATATATTGAGCAAAATTTCTCCACTTTTAAATTAAAGTATATCTAAAGTAAGATATTTTGACTGATAATATAAGTATAATACTTGGTCTAATTTTGAAGTATAATATTTCGTATAATTTGAATTAAGAAAAGAAAATTCGTTGTAAAAAAAGCAGTAAAATCTGAAAGCGAACCTTCACGCATTTCTCATTTTCTTTTAGATTTTGTTAAACACAGATTCAGAAAGATTTTACTTTTTTTAGATTTCTTATATTTAGTTGAAAGTTATGCGTAATAGGTAAATTTTGTTTCATGCAAAATATAAATATTTTTTGTCGTTTGTCTGGCTGGAATGTTTTATATTCTTCGTCCATATACGAATACTAGTAGAATGTTTTTTTTTACTTTTCTTTTATAATACGTGCGATTTTATAAAGTAGAGAGTAAAAAGGATGTTAACACTAGAAAGATTGAAACTTATATATATATATATATTATATACACCTATATTATACCCCAAAATAGTCCAAATACCTGCATTATGAAAGGATGATTAACGTGTAAAGAAATTTGTTTAAAATTATTTTTTTAATATTTTTTTATATTATTCACAATCATATAACAATTATTAGTAAACATAATTACTAAAAACAAATTTACTACACTTAGAAAAAAATATATTCTAAAAAATTCTACGAAATTGTACATTATACATGTAATTACTTTTTTAATTGAAGTTAACAAATAGTCAATCCTGGGAAATCTAGCGTTGAAGTAAATACTTTAGCTGAAAATTAAAATAAAAAAAACACATAAAAATATTCCAGTGATTTAACGAATTAATATGTGAATGTGTTCAACTTTTACGTAAAATATACCTATGAAAAGCTGTATTTTAAATATCTTTCTTGAAATGACGTAATACACAAGGAATACTAGGATTGCTATTTTTTCTTAGTTTTACCTGAGACACAAGGTGAACGAAGTCTGGCGAAAGAAAATAAATAAATAAAGGTTAGATAAGCCAGAATATCGATTATTGTGCGGTATCGGTTGACACTAGTAGTAAATAGACACTTATCGGTGACCGATACTGCTAAAGGTTTTCTCACAAAATGTCAAGCAAGTGTGACAATATCATATTGAAATCTGTATAGGTCATTGTTCAAAATGAACTAGTAATTATTAAAAAACAATTAATTTTAAAAGGAGCTTTATTTAGATTTAATAATACCTTTCTTTTATAAGAATTGTTTATTATTTCCCGTGGATAATTCTTCACTACTCTCATTTTGTTATACATCATAACACTCAATCCTCAAGTATTTTGGATGATTTCATGAAATATTTGGTTTATATATACTTCATGTTTATCTTAAAATATGAATCAGCAACCAATAGGATGCGAAATCTCTCTCTCTCAATATTCTTTATTTTTTCACCAAAATGTGTTTTTCACTCCATTAAATTATTGGCTTAAAATAAGTAATGTAAACAATATTAACTTTAAACGTACGGAAAAACACTTAGGAAAATTTATCTTATTTTCTGTTTAATCCATAAGTTATTTTTCTTCTAAAACAAATTTTTAAACGAAATGTATTCAATATGGTCATAACATGTTATGTATAGATTTTTCAAACAGTAATTCGTTTTATATGATTCAATTCATAATTTTATTAAAAAATAAGTTTATAAATCGTAATTAACAAAAAATGACTGTTCAAAGAATTTCGTGCAGAAATATACACATTTTTACTGTATGTACTAATAAGTATACTCAGAAGAAATTTAGCCCTTATTAATTCAAATAATCTAAATATTTTAGAATAACTTCGATCAGCGAAAATTTAACACAGCTAAAAATCAGTTAAACGGATTCTATATTTGAAAACCAAGATTTGTAATGTGTATTAATATACACAAGAACGTATTAAATAACACGACATTTATTTTAACTGCTAATAACATCAAACTATATTTTCAATAATATATCATTCAATTATACCATTCTAGTATATAATCCTTGGGGCAACTAAAAATTACGTCTAATTCTAAAATGTGCATTCGGATTTTTTTAGACAATACTAAGTGAATTACACATTAGGATTCTTTCATATTCCCCAAGTCCTTGTACATCTTTCTTCCTGATGCTGTCATAGGTAAATTTAGAACCTAACAGAGAACTAATGGAAACGTATTCAGTGTAAACGAAATACATCTTTTCTTTAAGACTTACCGAATATTTCGATAATAATTTTTCCTCTTAAATCAGGAAAGATAACCAAATATTTTTGCTGAACAGTCGAAGGAAATTGTTTCCAATCCCATACTCTTCAACCGTATCGAAGATTGTGGAGTTGGCAAAATGCAAAACTACGTCCGCCATATCATTCGGCTCACTTATTCGTCCACAAAGTCCATGAATATTTTACATTTCATGCGCATCTCTGTTTCCTTTGTGCAAACTTTCTTCCTACGCAACGAATCTTTATGCATCCCTTATTTCTTAGCTCAGCAGATATCGCTTGGTTATAAAATAAGCTTTCCGGAGATAAAATATTTGAGATGAAAATGTTTGAAAACGAATATAAATAACAACGTCCAGCTCCATTCAAGAAACATGATTGCAAGAGAAGAATGCAAAAATAATAAATTTTAGCATATGTAACCACATGTCTTTATAGGAAATTACACAAAATTGGAGGAATAATTTATGAATTACTTTGATAATTACACAGCAACAAAAATATAGCTAATGGAACATTAACATTAAAATAGCTATCATTAGATAAATATAAATACACAGAGAACGTAACTTACCAATAATCTTCTGAAATAACATTAAATTTAAAATTAGAGAGCATTTAATTTTAAAATTGCAGACAAAATATAATTAATAAATAAATACAAATTATATTTGAGACTGATTGTTGATTTAAAACTGAAATATTTTTCTAGCTATTGTAAAACTGTACGCAGAGAAAATAGAAATGTGTCATTAACACAAATAGATGTATGTTCCAAATGTTCTGAACTCAAGGCTTTTAAATAAGTATTCAAATACAACATTAAACTTAGGGTGTTATGGATTATTTATATACATAAATTTCATTATAATCGCCATTTATAAATAACTCTCAAAGATTTCTATTAATTAGGTTTACCAGATATAGTATGAACAGAATGAGTTTTAATTATTTACTGATAATGCGTCTATTTGTAACGAATCCGTGTAACGTGTATTTGTCATAATTCAATAATTGAAAATGTCAAAAATTATGAGTTACAATTATAATGTTATAAATTCATCAAAATGAAGTTAAGAATGGTTTAAAATGCGATCTCTTTGTATTTTATTTCAATATTATATATCTGCATACTTTTAATAGCCTTAAAGACAATTATCTAATGTATTTCTTTATAAATTAAACAAATTATTATAATAATACTCTTATTTATGAAGCTTATACACAAAAACATACGGATTCATCCTACTAGTTGTCCATGAATTTCGAAAAGTTGTACTGTCTGTGTTCTCCTCTATTTGCATTTTTATTACCGACTCAATAATACACTTTTTTCTATAACACTACACAGATAATGTGAAGTTTGTCCCTAATGTGAGGTTTGAATACATTTTCATGTGTATTATGCTTAAAATTTCTTTGAAGACTAAATTATTAATTTCATTTGTATGAAAGAGCAAATGAGAAATGCTTGATACCAAAACTTATTTAGAAATACTAAATTAAAAAAGATGAGTTTTTTTAAAAAAAATATTAATAAGATAATATACCAATGGTCTCTCTCTTGTTAAATTATACTTAACTCTATTTTAATATAAAGATTTTGTAAATGACAAAGAAATGTTAATTAAATTGCATTGATATGCGAGGTTTAGGTTCAAAAATATACTTTAAACACTGAAACGCGTGAAAATAGTTTTTTTTGCATTATATTGGCTTTTAAAAACGATAAAAATCTTTCTAAATTAAAAAAGAGAGAAAAAAATCAACTGTGATAATCCACCATCTAAAAACATTTTTTTTAAAAAAATACCTGTAATAAAAAAAGTTTTGGTTACAAACCTGCAAATGACATATTCCAAAAATATATTATAGATATAAGTAATACGAACTATACATTAAAGTTTAAAAGTTTATTTCATACACACAATTAGTCCGTACCTACATCCTCAATATATATCATTAATTAAATCAAATTCTTCGTTACACAAATACAAAAATTTAGTGCTTACATGTGCTGTGTGCGAAAGTAGAACTTTAGGATGAAAACAATAATAATAAAAAAAAATATGTAATGAATTCAGCGAATAACGTGCAGTTTTAACAGAATGCTAGTAAGAGTAAGAATCCCTCTAATTAGATTTAAATGTTTCATGTTATAATAAAATCCACTTATTGAATACGTTGTAGATATGACAAAATGAAAAAACTATTCTAAAAATTGAATTTTTTTATTTGTCTATAATTTTTCTTATAAGAGTGATAAAAGAGATATTTGATGATATTTATGTAACATTGCATTATCAAAATTTTATATTTCCTTACATGAAGCATAAACTCGTTTATTAAATGTAGTTTTTCTCTCTCGCGGTTGCTGATAACTTACTCGAAGAAATGGGGATGACTCAATTATATAGCGAATAAGCGTACACATAATTAATACTACACAAATTGTAACGTATAGTATACCTGACAGAAGCATCTAGTATAATGATGTATGTTTACTATCAGTAAACATCACACATGATAACACGTCCTTTTTATCCCGTTAATGATAAGATGGGAATAGTAAGAATCTATGAAAACACGCATAATTGTTTTTAATTTATTTTAAAACTATATTTATTAGTTAAATATTGATTTTTAATTAATTATGTTCAGACACATTACATGTATATATAATGATGTTTGTTCTAAGGTATAAATATATATATATATATATATATATATATAAATATATATAAATAAATATATATATATATATATATATATATGAAAGAAATTTGTATTATGTATCATATATAATAAATTATATATATATATATATATATATATATATATATATTTATTTATATATATTTATATATATATATATATATATATATATATATTTATTTATATATATTTATATATATATATATATATATAAATATATATATATATATATATATATATATATATATATATATGAAAGAAATTTGTATTATGTATCAAACAAAAACAAGAAATAGTAGATAATAAGCAAAACAAGAAATAGCGAAATAAAAATATAAAAAGCTAAACATGAAGATCTAAACAAAAAATTCAGAGTATATAAAAATTCAGAGAGAGTATGATAAAACCACTCACTACTATTATGTAACAAACTCTCCCAAACTCTTTATGCAGAAAATCGCAAAACAATTACGTAAGAAAAGTAGAAAAATCCTATATATATATATATATATATATATATATATATATATATATATATATATATATATAAAACAATTACATAAGAAAAGGATTTTTCAAAAATAATTTAACAAAATTCCTTTACTCACTGAGCTTTTAACCCGAGAATCAAGCGTCTTGACATCAATGAAAATCACTTATTCACCAAGATAAAAAATTGAATATACATAAACACATTTTTGAGCTAACTTTTAAACCAGCCAGCAAAGACCGATATAAAAAAGACGACAATCAAATATGGTAGAATTTGAATTGGTTGATTGTCAAAAATGTAAATTTGCTAGGCTCTAATTTGGTTGGTTGTCAACTGTGTGTAAGATGTTCAAGATGCGTGTAGAAAAAATGTAAACTATGATATGAGTGTTATGATATAATCTTCACAGCAAGACCACTAACATGCTGACTTTGAAATCCTATTGTTGTGTGGTGGTTTTGGAAATAGAAGTAGCAAGACGGTTAATGTATTTGTGATGAATATAAGTTATTAAGAAATTAAAAGGGTATTCATGATCTAAACAACATTGAAAATTTTTTTTTATATTATTGTATTTATCTATTTTGTGGGTAGTTAAGTTATCATTTCTAAATGAAAAATTCAAAATGATATTTCTGTAAATTGATATATGCAAATTACTATTCCATACGGGAATTTTAATTATATGGAACTTAAACGAATCTCTTTTGTCAAAAATGTTACTGACTACTTTATTGTTAATAAGATGCAAGTCTAAATCCAAGAATTCCACCATATTAGAGTTGAAGTTAGTTTTAAGGAGCTTGAGATAATCAGGTTAGAACGTAATATTTAGTTTGTATTCACTATTTTTACCAAAAATTATTAAATCATCTATATAACGATAAATTAAGTAAGAATCTTTACAACATGATCAATTTCAAAAAAATGTAAATATAAGCTCGCTAAACAATTATTAGCTGGACCACCCTGAGGTAATCCTTTGATCTGTTTATAAAGATTCTGATTAAATGCAATGACATTTTCTTTTAATACGAGGTTAACAAGAATATCAAATTTTTTCTTTTTTTCATTGAAGATAATTCATATTTATCATAAATTAACTGTAGAACCTTAATCATATCGTCAACATCTATAGAATTAAAAAGGTCCTCGAAATCAAAGCCATGCATGGGAAAAAATTAACATATCCTTAGTAACTCTAGCAATCTCTAAGCTATTTTTAATTATTGCCGTGTTTTGTAAGTTATCCATTAGATTTTGAAGAAGAGATTGTAAGATCTTCCCAGACTTCGTGATATATGCGTATTGCATCCATTAGTGATACTACGGAATTTTATAGGGCTTTTTATGAAATTTTAGTATTAAAAAATACTTGGGGATATATTTAATATTATTTAGATGAATATTCAGTCTTTTGTTCAAAGCTAAAAGACGATTATCATCTTCTATATTTTTTGTGAATTGATGTTTCAAATGAATTATTATTTAAAAATGCGGTTACTTAATATTTTACTGTAAAAATATTTACAAATTATGTCATAATTAGCAGATACCTTATCAACATATGTAATCACGAAGTCATTTTGGATATTTTCTATTGATGATTTAAGATCTTAATACATAATTTTATTTTCAACACTGTAATCTAATTCCCGAATTTCTGTTGCTACATAAGATCTAAATTGATTGAAAGCTTCAATCGGCATTCCGTATTTAATTGCAATTTTAAGGTAGAATCTATCTAAATCATTTATGATTTGTTTCATAACGTTATATATATACGTTATATATATATATATATATATATATATATATATATATATATAGTCAAAAATTCTCTATCAAAAGATACATGAACACTTAACAAGCAAAATAAAAAAATTAAAATTTCATGACAACCAGGCATTGAAGGATAAATGAGAAATTAATAATCAATAGGGTTTAAAATATAAAAAAATGGAGGATTCAGTATTATATGCATTGCTGACTTAAGAGATAACTTATATATAAAATAGTTTATATAAAAGCGGGTTAAATATATATATATATATATACAGATAAATCTAATGAATAGTGTATGATTCCCAGTGCTTATATAAAAGTAACTTTTAATTGTAATTTTAAGTTTTTCTTAAAATTTTAATGGTCTTGTATTTTATTTTTGAAACGAGTATGTAATTTCTTTTCTTAACATTTAGCTAATTTTCATATTTTTTGGTGATGGCTTATGGTTAATAAGATATGAACTTTAAAAATTCAACAGTCTTTTGCAGTAGGGCAGCGTTTCTCAAACTGTGGGGCGCACCCCCCCCTTGGGGGCGTGAGCATATCGAAAACAAAAGATTTAAAAAATCATTAATTTACTGGAATGAATTAAAACATAATCATTTTTCAGACACAATAAAAAAATACACTTTTACTACGATATAATTTACAATATCTCTCATATGGCGTCATCAAAAATAAAAACTTCCTCAATACCTAATTAGCTATCTTTGATCATATAACCCCATAAGAAAACTTTCATTTGATTTGCTGTAATCCTATGGTTAGAGATTTTTTATTACGTTTTCTTTTTAAACCTAAAATACAATTCTTTCAGAGAAAAAAACAAAACCCAGACCCAGAATCGAAAAAATTTAGGAAGATAAAGAAATCATCACGGGTATTCTTTTTGAAATATTAGCTGTAGGCAGCAGAATATATTTGCTCAACATCTGTTTAACATTCTAAGTTATTGGTACAATAGTTAGTATGACCCCTCTCTTATGTGTTTTGTTTCTCATTTATAGGGAAGTTGTAAATAATGTATTTCTTTGGGGGTTCCATAAAAGAGTTTTATGATATTTGGAAAACCACAGAGAGAGAGAGAAGAGAGGGACAGAGAAGAGAGAGACAGAGAAGAGAGAGAGAGAGCACACACTTTGAAGGATTACATGACCAAGATTTATCTTTATGAATATTCTCAAACATATAAAGCATAATGAAAAACGTTTTACACAATTTTCTTAGCTGTAACATCCACAAATTACATTGAGCGCACTTTTAACCCGGAAGTGGTTGCGCGGGACACACAGATAACTTAATCGTTAATTCTGACAAAACTATTTTTTGTTACCTAAGAAAAATTGAAAAGTCCTTGGAAGTAGGTAAGTTTACTTTCTCTTTATTACATTATTCACTAAAATCCCTATTTGTATCATGTACAATAAAAATAATTATATATATAAAAAAAGGATTGCGGTGGCTCAACCACCCCGCGAGAATATTAACATTAGTATCGAGTATGTGCCTGCTCCCAGGATAAAGCATTTTGAAGTCTTCTCTCTTTAAATGTTAAAGATAACACAATTATTCTTCATCGGAATTTTATATTATTTCTCGTTATTTAACATTAATTCTAAGTGCTCGTTATGTGAGGCTTAAAATTACAGTTCACTTAAAACTAATTATAATATAAGCATTCATTTTAAAATATTTTACATTTTCGTAAACATTGTCGCGCAATTGGGTTTACTCTCCTGGCAGTTTAGCTATTATATCAATAATGTTTTAGTTTTTTTAAAAAATGAACTCGTGCGAAGAGCGGTACTTCAGACAGTACACTTTTAATGTATTAATGCTACACAAGGTATTTTATAACTAATATATTAATACTAAACTAAGAGCGTTTAATAAGTATTAGCGTTAAGTTAATAGTTTATAACTCTCTCCTCTTACAGAGGAAAGTGTTTCAAAGAAAGGTTTTCAATTCGAAATTGACACTTTTACTTTTTCTATATTTGGCTGATATCTAAATTTTTTTCTTCAAAGCAGCAACAGCATTTTACAATTGTTCCCATTTAAAAATTCGAGAAAGAAAAATAAAATATATTACTTAAAAGTAACAAATAAAATTTAATACACTTATCTTATTAATTTGTACGGTTTATAATTAAGATCATATAGTAGCCTTAGCGTCAAAGTGCATTAATATTTCATTCAATACATTATTATCGTAAAAGGGGGTCGCGATTATATTTATAATTGAAAAGTGGGTCGCCAGTATTGAAAGTTTGAGAAGTACTGCAGTAGGACATACAATAAAAACTACCTATTTTTATTACAAAATACAATAACCATGGATATATCAAATAAAATGTTATACGATCATGAAGAATACTACAATATACAATCGAAACTATTTTAAAATTTTAACATTACATAGCTAGTAATTGCTAATTTTGTAATCTAGCTCTATTTCGCAAATAGTGGTATTATTTTCTGAATAATATATATACATTTCAATCAATATTTGAAATTCGAACGTTTATAGTTAATTAAAAAATCTTTTAAAGCAATAATTATTTAAAATTATTTAAATATCTCAACCATAGTTAAGACCAAATTTTCTACATTAGTATAGATACATTAATGGGCCTGTGGCATGTTAATAAACCATGGAAGGAATATTTTGCTAGAAATTTTCGTTTACTTGCTGCCTTCATGACAAATGGTTAGTTTTTTGTACATGGTATTTAAAGCATCTTTTCTCAAAAAAGTTTTTATAAAATTTATTTCATGAAGATTATAATAATTAAATATGGTATTGCCACATATCTTAATGACTATAATATTCGGTGTTGCGTGTGAAAAGTCTCATAAAAATGTTTATTCTGTGATAAAAAGACTTTTGAAACCTTAAAGTTAAATCAAATCTTTTATTTAAACTTTGAATTAAATTGTTTCATTAACGTAAAGTAAAATTTAGGTTTTGATGTAAAATCTCCCTAATGTAAGAAATCATTTGCTATTATATAGTCATTTTATTACGTTCCTCTGTTCCGTAGATTTAATACTACACATCAATTTTGCATGATATGGAAGGAAAAGCTAAAGAAATAACAAACTATTTCTGACTATTATAATCAAACTTTTATCTGCACAAAACTGGTGATTTGATTGGCTTATTCATATTTAATTTTTATTTGCCATAGTAATAAATACAAAATATGCAAAAAAGCACTTTAAGATAGAAATAAAGCAATATTTAGTTGTCATATATCTTTCAATATAAAGAAAATAAAGACCAGATATGATGTATTTTTTACTCTCTAGCTACATTTTCAACATTTTAATATATTAACCATCTTCATTTTAAATCCAGGCATTTTGTAGAAGTTTTTAAACATGCATATCAAGAGTATATTTTGTTTCTTCGATCACAGCAGAAAGAGAATAGAACTCCCTCGGGATCAAAAATAGAAATTTCTCTTAGAAGAAATTTTAAGATATATTAAAAGGGAACTAATACATATTTTTATGTGAGCAAACTGCTTTATTATTCATTCATCCTTAAAAGTATTATGAAGAAAACCTGAAATAGTCAATTTTAAATCTAAAGGAAAGCACTTCTTGACTTAATGTTTTTAGAAATGAATCAGGTACTTAAAGATGCAAGAATAGTATACGACAAACACTTCATTTTTAAAATTTAATGTTCGTAAGTCAAGTAAAAATCTTTCTGGGACATTATTTGTATAAGCTTAAGATACTTAATTCTCTTTCTCAATAATAAGTGAAGTTTTTTGCAGCATGAAAGCTTTGACAACATATATGCAATCACTTCACAATAGATAAGTTGATGAAAAGCGCGTTTATTTAATCTCATAGAATTAAATATTTACATAAGAATTTTCGAGTCAGTTTCTTTTGTTTAAGTATTTTTAGTAAAAAAAAATTAAATACTTTAGTTACTTCATCAAAAGTTAATTTTTCTTTACGCGTGAGAGTTAAATAGAATTCTCAAAATTTAAATAATATCCGTAATTATAGATTCATTAATGTGAAATTTAATATATATTTATATAACTTTTTTTTCTTATAGTCATGAATATTAGCGTTTAATCTTTACAAATGAATTGATAATAATTAAAAGTTTACATAAAATTGCGTTTTAATCTTCTTATTATTTATATTATTGTACATTAGTTATTAAATAAATACCAGATTTATAAGTCAAAAATAAAAATAATAGAAGTAAATTTTGATAAATATTATTTCCAAAATCACAGATCAGAATTTTTTTCAAAATCATTTATTATCTTTCAGTTGATTTCCTTAGACAAACTGATAAAGTGGAATGGAAATTTTAAATCCCAATTTAATAACTAATACAAAATAGGTTTTGATGGATAAATTAATAATGAAGGAGGAGAAGTAAAGAAGTTAGTGTAGTTTAGATGTGATAAATATTTTTTTAAAAAATTAGTATTCATTTAGTTTTAAAATGCTCTGTTAATATAACATAAATTATTATTATTCAAATACGCCTATACGGTAATTATTCCTATAAAATTAGTCTATCCATACTTCAGTATTTGCATGAATGGGCAAATTCTTTTTTTTAAAGTATTCATTAATTACACATGATTAAATAAGGCGTAAACTTACTGAAGTCTAAATTGTATTTATATTCAATTTAATTTTTAAATCATATAAAAGGAAAATTTCGCATATTTTATGATTTTTTACTTTAAACTCGAAAATTTTGATGAAGTTCGAAGGAACTATTTTAGCTTTTCAAAAGTTTAAAATATATTCAGTACATTTTAAATGAAGTATAAAAGCAAAGAATAACATCTAGCCG
This sequence comes from Trichonephila clavipes, assembly GCA_019973935.1. NCBI lineage: Eukaryota > Metazoa > Arthropoda > Arachnida > Araneae > Nephilidae > Trichonephila > Trichonephila clavipes. The sequence goes on from BMAU01002487.1 coordinate 196,223, forward strand.
TATGTTTTTAATTGTTTTAGCAAAGTGAATAATCTTTCCATCCATACTCACTAAATATTTTTAAAAATTATATTCAGGAATCGGAAAAGAAATCAATTTTATAGATCCAGAGTGGTAACATTTACTCATTCAAGCAAAAAAAAGTTTTGAAAATGTATGGATGAAATATGTATGAAGAGAAAATGATAAAACCCATTTGATGTATCATCATTGGTACATCTACTGGTCAAGCAAAGTAAACTTTCCTAGAGTTGAATAGAATTGAATGATCGGAGAAGCCTTTCGATGAAACATTGTTTTCCTGACCATCGTTGGACTTCTCTACGATGTACAATGTTTGCTGTAGACATCTTATTGGCTCGATTGCATTTACTGTACCATTTACAGAATGTTTGTTCAAACAAGAATTATACAGAAGATTCAGAAATAGGAAATAACTTCATTCCTAAACAGGTAACAGAACGAATTTCAAGTATGTGAAAAACATACAATTTACACTTAACTATTCTATAACTTTTATTATATGAAAAAAAAATGGTTTTATATTTTTACTATTATTTAAACAGCAGAGAACTAAAGTCCACTATTGATGCTATTTTACTTGTTTACATAATTCAAAAATTTAAAACTCAATAAAATGTTTTCTTTTTACATTTCATCAGTTAACACAAAAGATTATGCTAATTAATCATTAATTTAACAATTAATTATAAGTGTAAGAAGGCATTCTCGCAGAAATATCAACCACTCTATTGGAAACTTAGGCAAAAAAAATAAGGCTTTTGGACTGAATATCTGAATAGTTTAAGGAAATGTTATATTTTTTTAAGGTAAAAAGTTTAAATGTTCTCTCTTCGAATACAAAAATGAGAATCAAGTTTGATAAATTAAAAATTTCAAAAAAATCTTTGTTTCAAGAGTCTTTGTTAAAAAACACATTATTAAGAAACGTAGCTCATTTTGTGGTGGTGGGACTAATCCCCATCTGGTCTAGTTTCACTAGACCAGATCCATGAGTCCATAAATCTGTACAAAGTCAAAGAATAGCAGGGAGATGCAACAGCCTCCTCACAGGAAAACACCAGACATTGCAGAAATTGCTGAGGAGAAAAAGGACTGATATTACATTTGAGGCAAATTGGGAAGCTTCTTTTGCCACCCTCAAAATTCATGCACCTGAGGTGACCAGTCGAAAATTGTGAGAATTCCGTTTGATATGATCTGGAACCCTTGAATGATATGACGGAGCCAGGGTCTCTTTGAAAGTACCATGGGTGTACAGGAAGGACTATCCAGGTTCTACATATTAATTCTTTAGACCTGGAGTAGATCTCAGTCGATGTAAGGACCATGTGGCTTTCCGGATCCACAGGATTGCTTGTAGCCACCTTCGCAAGGACGTCCACAACTTCGTTCCCGAGAAGGCCTACATGAGAAGGGACCCACTGTAGATAAATAGGGTGCCTATCCGAAAGCTGTTGAAAAGGTTGCTGATAGATGGCGAATTCGATAAATGTTGGATGGATGATCGGCTGTCTGTCAGTATCCAAATTAGCTAGAAACAGCTAGATCTCTTATATTGTTAATAAAGGAAAGACCACACACGATAGCTATTAGCTCCGTTCTAAAGACAGAAGCATGGTCAGCATTTCTTTTCTGAAATTTGATGACGCGGCTAGGTAGTTCAATTAAAACTCAACTGCCAGTAGTATTTTATGAATCTACGTAATGCATTTTGTAAATGAAAATAATAGCAGAATTCTTAAGGCGTTCCTTCAAAACTAAATGTGTGTGTGAGCATACCTAATTTTTTGTTGAATTGGAGTTGTAAATTTCCAAGATTTCACTGATAAATACTAAAATTTCCACAGTAAATGTACGGGCTACCGAAGGCTGGCCACATTCTGTTTGCCCCTATCTGTACAGATATTAATATATTTGTTTTTCTTTCAACCTTTGATTTGCTCATATTTTTAATTCTTACAGTGAGATTATTAGTGCTAGAGTTTTTAAGAGATGCAGCTTGCCCAAGGTACTGAAAGATTAATCTGGGATTTTCTTTATAGTGAAAGCGGGAATTTTTCGTGCAAGGCAGGAATTTAATTTTTTCAAAATATTCGATACAGAAAAGAGATTGACAAGGCAATGTGCAGTTTATTGCTTGAGAAGGAATTAAAAAGGAAATATATAACACTAAAAGAAGCCGATATTATATCTGTCTACATTTCAATGTAAGACCGAGTATTAGACTATAATTCACATTGTATGTGCATACATATATATATATATATACACACACACATATATATATATATATCCTCAACCGTTTGAAAAAGAGGTATACACATGAATATTTTAAGATATGCCAAACATTCTTCATAGCATACGCAGAGTGTACTTATAAAAACAAACATTTAAGGGGTCTAATTAGACAAGAATCCTGGATTGACTCACACAATATCAGTTATATCAGTGTGCTGCATTTTAATATCGCACTATCTTCAATATCATTCATTACTTAGTACTTGGATTGTCAAAGGTTTCCTAACACATCAACCTTTAACACATAAATCATCAAATGGGGGTCGACGGACCATTTCAGTTTTGAACGAGTAGCCAAACGCATTATGGAAACAAGATTATAATCTTTCTTAAAATTTTATCAACTATTTTTAGCAAAATTTCTTTAGAAGTAAGCTATTTCTTAATAGCTTTTGTTGGTGTATCTAGGGAGATTTGAAAGTGAGTGTAGGACACACCATGGTATATTGGCGACATAACATTTTATTTTGTAGATATTGTTTCACGTTGCCGGTTTTTTCCTGCATTTCTTAAAGTTCCCTTCCAATGATGTGGAAATGTTATAGCGACGTAAATATATCAGTAACAATATATCTGCAGTGGTCCGCCGTATACTGATCAGTTCTATTAGTGATCCGACAAATATAAAATTATACATTTAGTGGTCCGTTAGGTTCTAATGTTTGGCGACAGCTGCTTTAACACAGTTACGAACACAGATAATAAAATAATTTTACTATGTCCGATCGCTATTATAGCCAACGCACAAGAATCACATTATGTTCAATCAGTGATGAGCTCCGTTAGTTTCATTCTTGAATTAAATTATTAAATTTTTGTGAAGAGCACATTAGGCGAGATTTCTTGAGCAAACTTTGCTTAAAATAGATGCAAATCCATTAACATTTTGTGTAATGTGCTGTAAGGTAGTGACTCATACGATATCATTTTATTTTTAGAATTTTGTGTGCAGGTTTAAACACTCTTTGAAGGCATCATATTCCTGTTTGTGTTACATGTTGGCAAGTCATTATGAGATCAATTTCCAAAACAAGTCGTTTTCATTTAAGTTTCTTTTAACTATCTCAAAAATTAAGTAGTTATCTTAGTGTACAGTTATGAGAAAAACAATAAAAATATAATTTTTACAACACTTCCTATGAATTTTTACTACATCTGGGTTGGAAAGTTATGAGTCCTTTTATATTGATCCGTAAAATTATAACGAAAGATTTAATAATTACTTTATATCATTCAATTTGTATTAAGGTATCCGAGTTCGGAACTATGATTTTAAAAAAGAGGCTAACTTTAAATGGCTAACTTTCATGATATTTAGAGTCACTTAGTTTAGAATATATGTGTAAAACTTTTTTAAGGACATTTTTATTAAATAAATTATTTAAATACAATATTTCGGCAAAAAATTAACTTAGAATAATCTTTTTTTTTTCAAAATGTTCTCATTTTGTGAAAAATGCTTCTATTATAATAATATTCACCTGTATATAGCTCAGACCTTCGTACAGAGGCTCAACTAGAATTTTTGAAATATACAACTTAGAAGTGGGTTTATCCATGTTTTACGACAACAGAGGGGAGAAGTTTTAAGAAAAAAACTCCGATAATTCTTTCAATTGGTTGTAACTCTGAAAATAATGTGAATTTTTCAAAAGTTGTAGTTCAGACTCTCTGGAGAGAGAAGTCTTTACTTTATGTAAGCAAGATATTATTAGTTTAGAAGCATTTTTTGCAAAAGGAGAACATTTTGAAAGAAGGTTTTTCTAAGTTAATTTTTTTGCCAAAATATTGTATTTAAATAATGTGTTTTTGTCAAAATGTCCTTACAATAGTTTTATGCAAATATCCTTATCCAAGTAATACTAAATATCATTAAATTTGTCCATTTATGCGCTTTTTTAAAATCACGGTTCTGAACGTAGTCGGATACCTTAATATCAAGCATTGAAGATGCACGACTTCTAATTATGATGAAACTTTTAATTTGAGTGTGATAACAACATCTGTAGGGGGGGAGGGGAATCCTATTCTCTAAATTTTCCCACCACTCTAACGTAAGGATTTTGATCCTGTAACAAGTATCAGGCCTTCAACATGGCAGATCTTGAAGTATCAAGACTCGAAATCAAAACTCAACAACATCAACCATTAGTTCGCATCCAAGAACAGTCGACTATTGCAGCTATTTTTAGATACCTACCATCTTTTCAAAAGTTCAGAACTAAAACACACCAAACATCCATGTGATTGATGTTGCATACAATGCTGTAAAAGGAAGTGTTGTAAATGTGTCTAAAGTTCTATTGTTACTTATACAATTAAAGCATCTGGATTAAGCCAATTACGATGTTTCAAATATTACATTCTAACTATCTATACTGCAACGGATTTCGAAAAGTGCCATTTGATTTTATGATCAACCCTTAAAACGCATTAATCATTTATACACTTCATTTGAAAAAAAAATGAATGGAACAGTCGACTATAGCAGCTATTTTTAAATACCTACAATCTTTTCAAAAGTTCAGAGCTAAAACAAACCAACCATTCATTTGATGTTGCGTACAATGCTATAAAATGAAGTGTTGCAGATGTGTGTGTCTAAAGTTCTATTATTACTTATACAATTAAAGCATCTGATTAAGCCAATTACGATGTTTTAAATATTACATTCTAACTATCTATACTGCAACGGATTTCGAAAAGTGCCATTTGATTTTATGATCAACCCTTAAAACGCATTAATCATTTATACACTTCATTTGAAAAAATGAATGGAACAGTCGACTATAGCAGCTATTTTTAAATACCTACAATCTTTTCAAAAGTTCAGAACTAAAACACACCTACCATTCATTTGATGTTGCATACAATGCTGTAAAAGGAAGTGTTGCAAATGTGTCTAAAAGTTCTATTGTTACTTATACAATTAAAGCATCTGGATTAAGCCAATTACTATGCTTCAAATATTACATTCTAACTATCTATACTGCAACGGATTTCGAAAAGTGCCATTTGATTTTATGATCAACCCTTAAAACGCATTAATCATTTATACACTTCATTTGAAAAAAAAATGAATGGAACAGTCGACTATAGCAGCTATTTTTAAATACCTACAATCTTTTCAAAAGTTCAGAACTAAAACACACCTACCATTCATTTGATGTTGCGTACAATGCTGTAAAATGAAGTGTTGCAGATGTGTGTGTCTAAAGTTCTATTATTACTACTACAATTAAAGCATCTGGATTAAGCCAATTACGATGTTTCAAATATTACATTCTAACTATCTATACTGCAACGGATTTCGAAAAGTGCCATTTGATTTTATGATCAACCCTTAAAACGCATTAATCATTTATACACTTCATTTGAAAAAATGAATGGAACAGTCGACTATAGCAGCTATTTTTAAATACCTACAATCTTTTCAAAAGTTCAGAACTAAAACACACCTACCATTCATTTGATGTTGCATACAATGCTGTAAAAGGAAGTGTTGCAAATGTGTCTAAAAGTTCTATTGTTACTTATACAATTAAAGCATCTGGATTAAGCCAATTACGATGCTTCAAATATTACATTCTAACTATCTATACTGCAACGGATTTCGAAAAGTGCCATTTGATTTTATGATCAACCCTTAAAACGCATTAATCATTTATACACTTCATTTGAAAAAAAAATGAATGGAACAGTCGACTATAGCAGCTATTTTTAAATACCTACAATCTTTTCAAAAGTTCAGAACTAAAACACACCTACCATTCATTTGATGTTGCATACAATGCTGTAAAAGGAAGTTTTGCAAATGTGTCTAAAGTTCTATTGTTACTTATACAATTAAAGCATCTGGATTAAGCCAATTACGATGCTTCAAATATTACATTCTAACTATCTATACTGCAACGGATTTCGAAAAGTGCCATTTGATTTTATGATCAACCCTTAAAACGCATTAATCATTTATACACTTCATTTGAAAAAAAAATGAATGGAACAGTCGACTATAGCAGCTATTTTTAAATACCTACAATCTTTTCAAAAGTTCAGAACTAAAACAAACCAACCATTCATTTGATGTTGCGTACAATGCTATAAAATGAAGTGTTGCAGATGTGTGTGTCTAAAGTTCTATTATTACTACTACAATTAAAGCATCTGGATTAAGCCAATTACGATGTTTCAAATATTACATTCTAACTATCTATACTGCAACGGATTTCGAAAAGTGCCATTTGATTTTATGATCAACCCTTAAAACGCATTAATCATTTATACACATCATTTGAAAAAAAAATGAATGGAACAGTCGACTATAGCAGCTATTTTTAAATACCTACAATCTTTTCAAAAGTTCAGAACTAAAACACACCTACCATTCATTTGATGTTGCGTACAATGCTATAAAATGAAGTGTTGCAGATGTGTGTGTCTAAAGTTCTATTATTACTACTACAATTAAAGCATCTGGATTAAGCCAATTACGATGTTTCAAATATTACATTCTAACTATCTACGAGTATACTGCAACGGATTTCGAAAAGTGCCATTTGATTTTATGATCAACACTTAAAACGCAATAATCATTTTTCCTTTTTTTTAAAAAAAAAAGATGAAACTACGTTTATTTAGAAGAATACATAACGATATTATCCAGAGAGAGTACTTAAAAAACTCTAAAATTTTATTTTTTCAATCAACGAAATCTTTGCATCTAAAAACAATTCAACAGTATTGGCTATAGAATCAGCAGCTCCACCTCCCCCACAAAAAAAGAAACCCCCCATCTCTATATTTCCCTTAATATTTTATCCACAAACTCCCTATCGGAAATCACATTTTATTGCCCAGAATTTTCCATCGAGTGGGGAATGTTAAAATGAATTACAGTCAATGGCTCTTGATTCTGGAAAGGACATATCCTCATCTTCTCCCTCACAGTCATATCTTTACTCCGGAAACGTGATGATCACGAGGGGTATCTAGTTCTCCCTCACGTGACTATTTAGAATGGGCGTGATAAGACGTAATTTTTTAAGTCCACAAGAACATGAGACCGGAGAGTTCTTATTCCTTTTCCCTATCCAACATTCCAAATGATGAAACGAAAAATAAGAAATGTACGAAAAAAACTGATATCGCGCCAATCTCCACAATAGGAGTCGAAACCACCCCACAGCCAATTTATAGAGTGGAGGCTTTATTCTTTCCCACCCTACCAAAAAAACCTCCCGCCCTTGAGTCCAATATAAGTAATTTACCAGGATCGTTTGGTGGTATTGGATTGGCTGGAATAGCAGGCAGGTCGATGTGATGGATGTCTGAGAAATGGATCATGCCCGAGTCTTAATCTTCTTCACAATGTCCAAGCTGCTTTAGCCATCTCCCCTTCTGCCATAAATTAGACATCAGGGCTACGAGTCATCAAGTACAAAGCAAATAAGAATTCAAGGCCTGCATGCAACATGTTATTTTCTATAATAACGGCAAGCTAATGCATGGGTGTAGTAGGAATACAGGTTACGACAGGGTGGATAAATCTCTTGTTGAAAGATTACATGTAATTATGCATTTTCAATAATGCGTGTAAGTTTAACTAAGATATAAAAAGGCATCAATAATTTACTAATCATCTAATAAGAAAGTTTTCAATAACATTGTTAAACACATCTCGAAGTATATATTATTTCTTGAAATTTTTGCTATGATGTGTAAACAAATATCATATATTTCTTCATAATCGTATGAGTCTCTGAATGACTAAAATTTAACTCATAATTCTAATCACGGGAAGAGACAAAAATGTGAGGGATGTCCAAGCCCTAATGGTTTGAGAAAGTTTAGACCCTAAATAATACTTCAAATTGAATTTTGATTGCATTTGATAAACAGATAATATTACTTTCGGAAGAATAAAAATATTAAATGAACGAATTGATATAGCTCTAATGGACTTCGACACCAAAGTCTACTCTTTCAGAAGACATGCAAGCTATATTTTAAATTGAATGCTTGCTCTCAAAACTTTAATCTCTATTTTGTTTAATGTTCAAAAAATGATATTTATGTTCAAATAGAAAGCTATAGTACTTAAAAGTTTAAAAAATATTTGTAACGTACACACATAAGATATACATTTTTCTCTGTACTGTCTATTAAAATTACGAAATTAATTTTTGATTTAAATAATTTATTTTCTTAAGAAATATTTAACTTAAAAATTATAAAAGTTGATTCCAATATAATTTATATCAAAAAGGGAATTTTAATCATTAAGCTTTCGATTTTGTATGCTACGTTAATGTAAATTGATTTAAACAAAAGTGCTTTTTTGTTTCTTACAATATTTCTTTTTTAATCCATAAATTAAAAACTTTATTCTGACATTTTGTTATTTAATGAATTTTATGTATTCATAAACATACATACATATACAACTAGAAAATTCTATTTAACACTAGAAAGACTGATAGTTAATATATACCTATACTGCCCAAAACAGTCAAAATGACTGCATTGTAAAATAATAACTAATGTGCAAAGAAATTTATTTAAAATTAATTTTTAATATTTTTTATATTATTTACAGTTAGGTAACAAGTTATTAGTAAGTATTAACAATAAAAAAAAATTTACTTCACTTGGAAAAGAAATATATTCTAAAAAGTCTAAGAAATGGTATCATTATACACGTAATTGTTTTTCTAAATGAAATTAAAAAGCAGTCAAAATGACTTCCTAGGGCAATCTAGTGTTAATATAATATAAACTGAATTGCCTAAAATTTAGAAAGTATTTTAAACAGTTCAATCATTAATAAAATCTTAAAAACCTTTTAACATTTGTATCGTTCATTGAAAAAAAAACCTATTCTATAATTTTATGAAAAGTTACTACATTTTTCAATTGCATGTTACTGACATATAAATTTCATTCTATCTTTTTTTCCACATTCGAATTCCTGACTTATATCAAATAACCTTTTCCATCGCAATATTTGAAAGCAGATGAAAAATGAATTCTCCTCTTCTCACCAGTTGAAGTTATTACTGTCAGTAAAAAAAGAACATTTTATTAGATTCGTTCAAACAAAACAAAAGGTTTCAAACATATTCTCCAGAATACAAAGATGAAGAATCGGGAAAAATGTACTATCAAAACTGGACTAGATACCAGAAGGTTTAGATGAAAGATATTCTACAGTTTTGCTTTTTCCAAATAAATGTCTCGTTTTATTCGAAATATATACGTAACTTTGAATATTTGAACCTTGATGTTGGGTATGATATTTGGTATCGAACATATGAGAAACACAAAATAAAACGAATTTTATTTCATTTTATATAATTTTTAATGCGTGTATTTATCTAGGTGATGTATTTTATTTTCGTAATACTAGCTTCATTTACTCTCTTTAATATTCTAAACTGTATTCGTATCCAAAATTGTGACATTCTTTTTTTCAATGAGATCGCACGTTATTAATAAGTTTATTCGAATTTAAGGAGCTTTCTTTTTCTCAATGTCAATGCTATTGAAAATCAGGTGTGGCTTTGAATGGAAGGTGGAAAAATTCGTTGGAATGGGGAAATTGATAATGACGGTTGCAGCAATTATATATATATATATATATATATATATATATATATATATATATATATATATATATATCAAGCAATTATATATCTATAGATCAAGTATGCGTTTAAAAGTTTTTAATACAGGTAAAATAAAAAAATAATTTATTTCCTATTAGTCCTCATTTTAAATTTTAATTTCGTAAATATTGGCATTGACCAGCCTTTTTAAGGTATTTTTTTCCCTCAAAAACTTTGAGAGTTTGGAGTGGTTTAGTAATCGATGGTGGCTTAGATTCGAATAAATACGGTAATTGAAATTACATTTGTATCTATATAGAAATCCATTGTTTTTTTCAGTGATTTGATTGATGCCTTAGATATCAATCAATTATTATCTATCAATAATTAAATTTATCATTACCAAAAAAAGTTTAGTTTCCAGAAGTACTGAGTTAATAACCTTTCAATTTAATAAGGATACATCTTTTTAAATTTTATTTGCTATATATATTTAAAAATATTTAATAAATTAAAATATGTTTTATCCATACTCAGTCGATTACTCTGTGGCATGTTGGGGGAATATTTTTCAAATAACTTCGTTAAAACTTGTTTCTCTTTAATAAAATCATAGTTTCGACTAATTAATCGAATTAATTTCAAGTGAATAACTATTCTTTTTTTTCCAAGTTCAAGAATTTTTTTCTTCAAATTTTCTTTATTGTATCATTAAAGTTCCATTACGAGGCTCAGTAAGGAATTAATTCAGCTATAGCTCCTTCAGTAAAAATCAACCCAATTTCATCATTTTCTCCGACAACTAAAGCGTGGGGAAGAAACAGGTGCGTTTGATGCACATTAAAATATCAGCTTATTACATCTATGCCTCTCGTAAGAGACATTATTTCCAAATCACTGATTTCTCCTAACATCACGTCTAAAAGGTGGTGGAAGAGAAAGTCATATTCTTCCAAAAATTACACAAAGGTGTGTTACATTGAAGATATTTCTCGAAACTTCCACTTGATAGCTTGGAAATCGAACAAAGGAGGGAACTACTTTATTCCGCTTTCTTGTACGTTCATGCATGTGTTGTGTACCTCGCCGAGGGGTAATCCGACGAGCCGTTAAGTGGCATGTAACTGGGATGAGATTTCCACATACAAGGGATAACAAAGCTTAATTTCTTCCTGAAGGAATACATTTGGAATACCTTGCCTTTATTCCATTTGTACTTCTTTTTGATCGAGTTAATTGGATTTGAATAAGAGGAAATGTTTGGAGATTTTAATTAGTGAATAATTGTGCAATTGTTCTATATTTTGATAATCAACCTTTATAAGCAGGTGAAATTAAAAAAGTAAAATGTCCAAATTATCTCATTTCTTAGAAGTAGTATACACATATTTCCTTATAATATTGATACTAAGGTTGTCTTCATCCATTTTAAAAACATATATCTCCCATTTAAAAAAATTGTAAAAATATGTATATGCATGGTATATTTACCCTCAATGTGTATAGAAAACAGCACAAACTGTGTTACTACACATTTATTTTTTAAAACAATTCATTTTCCGGTTGTTTTGCATTTTCTTTCTTATGTAACAGTGTTATATGGATTTTTAATTCTTTATTCTAAAACTAAAAACTTTGTAGCTGTAAAATATTTATAATTCCAGAAGAAATGTGAGAATTAAATATATGTATTTTTTAATATATTAGTATATTTATTTCCTAGATTTCACTCTAACATTAATATTTATTAATACCATATAATTTAAGACACTTTTTTTTTAAATGGAAGTTTTGATTTAGATATCTATGTCATGAAAATCAAGCACAGACTTAATTTCTTGCCTTGTGACGTAAATGGTACTTTCAATTCCCCATTAATTGAGCTTAGTTATAATATTTTTGCTTTGACAGCGTAATTAAATAACTTATACGTGAACCTTTACATAAATATATCCAAAAGGTTACTTTTCATCATCTTTACTGATAATTTCTTAAAAAGTTAGTCTAAATATATATACATTTAGGAACATTGAAAATAGTGACCCAAGAAGGAAGCTAAGTACAATCGCGAAACTTTGCAAAGAAGTACAGCGTAATGTGATATGCAAATGATCCAAGTTTTGTGCCAATACGCATGCTCATACATGCCGAGGTGGCGCTACAATCAGGTGTAGAGTGATATATAAGTCAGACAAATTCGAAGATTCATAAACGTGACGAATACCCACCGATTGTAGGAAAACTTTGGTAAGCGAAACATGCCAGGTGCTAGAAGACATTTCTCACAGTTAAGCGAGTTTGATAGAGGCCTAATCATCGGGATGAAAACTGCATGCTGGTCGACGCGCCGTGTTGCTGTCCAGGTGGAGCGTTCGGAGTGTGCCGTTAGAAATTGTTGGGAGCAGTGGATACAAGAAAGTACCTACGCGTGGAAAACCGGGTCTGGATCGACCAGCAAGACCACGAGGATAGAGGACAAAAGGATCGTGCGGCAAGCACTTGTGGACCCCACAGTGACTCGTTCAACGATACGAGAAGAAGTAGGCGTATCAATTGTTCCACAAACAATTTCCAGACACCTTGCAGAAGCAAATCTTAAATCCAAGCGCCCTTTCCGTGCACTCCCTTTAACACCGGAACATCGGAAATTGCGTCTACAGTGGTGCCAAGCAAGATCAATGTGGAATGTCACAGATTGGCAAAATGTTGTGTTTAGTGATGAATCTCGGTTTGTTTTAGGGGCAGATCATAACTGTGTACGGGTGTGGAGGCACTGTGGTGAGGGGTTGAATTCCCCTCACACTGTTCTATGTTACACTGCTCGCACCGCTGGTGTAATGGTCTGAAGGCCATAGCCTATGACAGACGGTCCACTTTAATTGTGATGCGTGGAACCTTAACGGGCCAACGTTAATTTGATGATATTCTTCGACCCCTTGTAGGACCTTTTCTAAATGGTGTTCCAGGGGCAATTTTCCAGCAAGATAATACTCGTCCGCATACAGAAAGAGTTGCTCAAGACTTCCTACGTTATATTCAGACTCTTCCATGGCCGGCACGCTCCCCCAATTTGTCCCCTGTAGAGCACGTGTGGGATCAGTTAAAACGGTAGATGCCATCGTGTCACTCTGTACATGAATTTGAGTTGGCTGTTCAAGATTTGTGGGCCCATCTGCCTCAGGACAACATAAGGTGTGTAATCAACTCAATGCTGGTTCGTGTGGCGGCATGTATTGCAGTTGGAGGTGGTCCAACGCGCTATTGAAGTTGCCCAGTATTTGTGTCGTTCCACACCCTGTATTCATTTAATTGTCTTGCTTTTGAGATCAAGTGAACCTCTCATCTGTGTCATTTTGTGTATTAAATTTCATTTCAATCCAATGCTTTCTTCTTGGGTCGCTATTTTAAATATTCTTGAGTGTATATATATATATATATATATATATATATATATATATATATATATATATATATATATACAATAAAAGGAAAAGAGAGAAGAAATATTATTTTTACTAAAACAAGAATCTTTTAGCCGATATAAAGGCTTTTTACAATCATGTTTTATGAGTACTCAATTTTTTTTATATATCTATATATTTTTGTTTTTGATTAATTTACGCATTTAATTTTCTTGAATAAACTATTGAAATATTTTTTAAATATAGCTTCAACTTCGTTTAGAATAGGTTTCACAACAAAATAATTTTCGCTTGATATAATCTTATCTAATCTAATCTCACCAAAACGGAAGCGTTATGTATAAACTTTAAAAATGCAACTTGAACATGTGGAAATTGTATCTGTTTCTTGAACGTTAGAAGTGCGACATTAATTTAAATATACAGAGTT
>BMAU01002487.1:942500-1007500 GCA_019973935.1 Trichonephila clavipes
AGACAACTAAGAAAATGGAAGAAATTCTGTGAAGGTATATTACAATGCTAAAAGTCGAGTCAATATATTTCCAAGTCCCTCAAAAATTTGTGAAAACCCATCATCCTCAACGAGAAAATGTAGAAGGGGGGGAGGAATGGAAAATAAAGAATTGAAATCAAAACAGAGAATGCTCTAGTATCAAAACATTTTAAAAGCATCCATGGTTGGTTACAATAAACTGCAAAAAACGTTCTGGATTCCTTAAAAAATAATCACTCTCTTTTTACCATGGACTTTTGGATAAATTTTCCATAAAAATCAACAATTGTCTCTTTCTGCTATTCTAGAATGAAATTGTTAAACGTATGTATGTTAATACAAGTTGAAGGATTTTTAAAATAGTAAAATGGTAGAAAATAAAATAAAAATTAGACTTATTTTGATTAAAATTATTTTAAGTAAAAAGAGCTATGTTTTGAATTTCTACTCATGCTGCCTTTAAGCATAGCCGTCCATTATTGAAATAGGATTGGCGGTACGGAATTTTCATGCAGGAACTTAATTTTTTTTTTTGGTCATTTTACATATATATTAAATAAGAATCATGTCTCGCAATCTAGGTGATCAAGTCATTCGATGGAATTATCTAAAATATTTCTCAAGTGAATCACGAATGATTTTTTCCCTGTAACATTACACATTTTCTCATTCCGAAAAATTTCGCCATTGTTTGAAAGTATGTAGTCTATGAAAGGCTAAAAATTGTCTTAAAATATCGAAGCAAACATTTCCGGTCAATGGTTAATTCAGTTTTAGTGGAGGATCTAGTCGGAGCCAAATAAAAACAGCTCATTCCATCCCAAAACCACATCAACTTGTACAATACCATACTCACCATTTGGGTTTATGGCTTCATGGTACCCGTCCCCTTTCGAACCCAAAATGAAAGCCATTACAAGCTGGTATCGTGACTCATCTAGCTATGTTTCTTAGTCATTTAGGGTCCAACCAACTTCATTGATAAAAGCAGCCACTCAAGTCAGTCTTTTGCAACTTTATCCTAACAAATGTATGGCACAGTTTGGCCAAATTTGACTCTTGTGCCATACACTTACTCACTTAAAACTTTATCCTATCAACTCCACATGTCACTTCTGTGACACTACAGACGTATTTGATTTATGTCCAAAATGATTGTTGCTTTTACTTAAAGCAGTGTTGCTTGTCTGATAACACTGAGTGCCCAACACAGTCGTTGCTTAACTCTGTCCTTAAGCAGACGTTGTTGACCACTATGTTGCCCATGGAGATGGGTCTTTTCCAAGATTATATCCTCTCGGCACTCTCTTGAGATAAAGGATCGTGGAATATTCAGTTCTCTAGCAATTTCTGAGATGCAATGCACTAGGCTTATAGACTTAATTAAAATTCAGTGTTCATAGTCAGTTAATTCTAGTCATAAGTCTATATTTATGACAGAAAATTTTTACATAAATAACTTAAGCATTAACAAAATCCCTAGTAGTGAACTGCTTATTTAAACATTTCTTACGCGATGGAACAACTTTCTGGGTATTTGCATATTGTTATCTCATAATTTTTATTACATCAATGTATAATACACTATATCTAGCAATAGATTTCTATTACTATTCAATGCACCTCTCTTTGTTTTTATCGATTGTGCACATAAAATTATTTTCCGTTTTTATTTTTTAATTAAATTATTCTGATTTTAGCGTATCCAAAATCCATATTTTTTGCTAAAACTGTATATTTTTCTTTGTTATTTTCTATACCTGTATTGAATAATAATAAAATGTAGTCATATTTTATTAGTTCATTTTTAAAAATTTTTAAAAAAATGTATATGTTTATGTTTGCAGAAAGAAAGAATTTTATTTTTAAGTTTGTTGAATTTTGTCCCAATATTTCTAATACTTCTGTAGTTCAAGTGTTGCGCTGTAGTAAAATATACTAAAACAATTATTTTATTTCATATATGATAGAAATTCAATGAAAATAATTAAGTAGAATAACTGAAATATCAGAAATAAAATCGTTCATTTTCAAGTTATAAATAAATATGATCGGCGAAGTCAAAAAATCTTCTCAAGCATTGAAATTTAAATCCAGGTAACATTTACAGTGTTGATTAATGATAAAAAGTACTATTCAGTATCTCGTTAACAAGTGCCTAATACACCTACGGATTCATTGATTGATTATTCACATCGCTCTTTGTACCTGCACAAGGGCTATTTAAGACGAACTTCATAATTTTGATATGCGATCTATTTTCTTTTTTTCTTTTTTCTTACAAATGGGGCTGCGGATTGGTAATTACTATTGCAGATCTAGTATATTTCCCGGCAAATTTTAAAGTCGCACCATACAGGTGAATACCAATTGCCACAATGTACACTAATGGTCATGTAAATTGCTACCCCAAGAAGGCGATGTGCTATAGACGTGGCATTTAAACGACCGGAAGAAGATGCAGTGATATGTAAATGATTAGCTTTTCAGCACATTCAGACAAAGCAGACGACGGTAGCAATACCTAAAATGTGTTTAAGTCAGGAAACTGTTCAACCGGTTTCTCATACACAAATTACCTTTGAACGTTGTTGCATGGTGAAAAATTATTGTGATGTCTCGTGACTTTGATGAAAACAGAATCGTAGAATATCGGGATTGCGGTTTATCGAACGATAGTATTGTTGCTTGTGTCAGTCGAGATCCATGACTGTTAGCAGCATATGGAATCGATGGGTTCAGGGTGGTAATACGGAATGCCATGCTGGAGCTCAACGGCCTCTTATCACTAGCAGCCGAGAAGACAGGCGTGTTACCCGCATGAACTTAATGGATTGTGCAGCCACATCACGAGCTCTGGGTCAAGAATTAGGGTCGTGTCAAACGTACATTGGCAGCGAAAATTCGTCTTCGTCACACTAGCTCATCACCTGGCGTGATGATATTGGGTACTCGTCTCGGTCACTTCTTGTTCACATTGACGGCACTTTAAACAGTGCATGTTATATTTCTAATGTGTTACAACCCATGGCTCTACCCTTTATTTAAGCCCTGTGAAACGCTTCGTTTCAGCAGCATAATGCTAGACTGCATGTTGCCGGTGTTGTACGGACCGTTCTTGATACGGAAAATCTTCAGCTATTGTCCTGGCCTGCCCGTTCACGAGATATCTTACCAATGGAAAACGTCTGGTCCATGGTTTCCGAACGACTGGCTTGTCACCATACGCTAGTCGCTACGATTGGTGAGCTGTGCCATCGTGTCGAAGCTGCATGGGCATTTGTATTACGTACCATCCAATCTCTGCTTGACTCAATGCTAGAGCGTTAAGTGGTGTTATTACTGCCAGAAGTGGTTGTTCTGTATACTGATTTCTCAGGATCTATGCACCCAAATTTCTTGGAAACTTAATCACTTGTTTTCTTGTATTTTCACTTGTTATGTCCAATAAATATCATTTTGTTATTGTGTAGCAATTTTAATCGCCAGTAGTATAATTTTGACACCCAGTTACCTGAGGCACCTGAGCTCTGACGATGGAAAATTATACAAGGAATTTAATTTTGCTCAGAGTACCAAAGTCAAAAAGCACTCTAGGGATCTTTAACGTGCCGCATAATCATACGACATGGACGCTGTCGATTTTTTGAAACATGAAAATCCAACGATTTGGTCCGCAAACTTGGGCATACAAAACCAGGGCCTCACCTACTATGTCTCCCAGCCGACTTGAACTGTGATCTTGTGAGTGTGATTTGAGCTGATATCTTATCTTCCAAACTTCCATACTACGCCAAAGATGAGACATCCTCAATAATTTCCGTAGTTCTCGTTAAGTTGTTATCAAAGTTCATAATTCAGAAGAAGTTGTATTTTTATAGAAATGAACTAAAATTAGTTAACTCTAACAAAGTTTATTAACTCCTAAAACTAAAAAAGAAAGAAAGAGTAGAATCCTTTTTTTTTCGTACATCTGATTTCTTTTCTCAAAATTTGGAAAAAAATTTTTAAATTCTTGAACTTCTTTTTAATTTTCAGTCACGGGGAGGATAAACGCAATTCCCTTGATACTAAGTCAGCGTGTGTCAAGCATTTGACCAATGACATAATGTATACCCCTACATCGCGAGTAGCCAGGGCTCTAAAAGATCCTAAAAATTATGGTTTTGAAATCCTTTGTAAGTTCTGACTTGGGGCACAAAACCTGATTTTGCAGGGGAGCCCTAATATTCTCTGTTACGCCACTGCATTTGACTATAATATAAATTCTACCCAACGCGTTTGAAAACTTTCTACAGAAAATCATGGAAAATATTTTCCCAAATTTAAAAATATAGTAACAAAAAGTAACATTGTCATAAAAAATTTGTATCATTGAATGCATTTGTCAAAGGTGTACAGTAATCTGCCAAAATTCCCTCAAATATTTGAGGAAGAATTTAATTTTATAATTGCGATCATATATCTTAAGATTTAAAGTGCCATACACTTGCTTAAAAATATACTTGCTTTATATACATAAAAAATATATTTTATAAAGAGAATGCAGGTCCATGCTATAAAAAATAAAACGAACATCAATTTAATCAAATTTAAATCACACATATATCTCTGAGAATATTTTCATTATGCAATCTGAAAAATTAAAATTTTTATTCTCTAAAATAAATATCATTTTTGTGCTTATAAAATAGGGTTTTTCGTAAGATTAAGATGTATTATCATTATACGATGCTAAAAAATAAACTGTATTTTATTATATTCACAACTCACGTTCTTTTCTTTAACTAACTTTATTTTTTTAACAAAATTTTTGTTTCTTTACTTTCTATTAGCTGCCGTGAATACTTATTCAATTTTCTTATAAAATTTTTATTATTTATGTCTTTCTTAGACTCTTTTCATCTTTGTATAATGTATTCACAAGGAAGATATCAATAAGCTTTTTTTCAGTATTTTCTTTCTGAATAACAATCTAAACTATCAAACCTCGAGAGTACAAACAAATATAATTTTGCGTTTCAAAAAAGTTCCGAAATTTTAAAAGTTTAAAGAAAACTTTTCCAGCATTTTTGTTTTTTCATTTTTTTGATTGCTATAAATATTTTCATATATCTCCCACTAGACCATTGAAAGAGAAATTTCGAAAAATGGAGAAGCTTTCTTTCGTCTTTTTTTATAATTATTTAACTTACCGATGTGTGTGTGTAAGAATTCTCTTGTTCAAAATGTGGAGTTTGGAATATAATTAGCAGGGGAGAATATTAAACCTGTAGACTCAAAATACATTTTATTGTTTCTGCAAAAATCTCAAAAGACACCTTTAAAATAAATAGCAGTATTTATTAGAAAGTTTTTTTTTTTCAAATGTACCTTTTTAACCTTAACTAACAAATTTTGGTACAAAGGAAACATATAATTTTCATTTCTACTCTTTTTATTGAAAGTAATGGACTTTAAAGCTAGATATCTGAGAAAATTGGGAATAAGTTGATTGAAAGTTGACGTACCAATAGCAGTTCACGTGTTCAATGGCATGCTTTTATTAACTATTGACATGTGTCATATTCATATTTCTATAAAAACGGAGACACACCTCTCACGTTCACTAGAATAATTATAACGTTTCATCAAGGGACTAAATTCATGTGACATCATAATCACATGATAATGATCACCACGTGATTCTAGCTCAAAAACTCACGTAACGTCATAGTCACTCGATAAAAGGTATCTTGTGTTTCTAGCTAATCTGTTCACGCACTTCGTTGTTGCCAATTTTTGCTTTTTGCTGAAACTTTATCTTAAAAAGTACAAATGTATACAAAATTCATTTTATTTAAAAGTGTATGCATAAATTAAGATTTTAATTTTAATTTTAAAGTCTTTTTGAAGAATTTTTTTATTACGTTCAAACTTCTGTACCAGTTTAGGAAAATTAAATTAAACATAAAACGTTAAACTAATTAAATATCTTTACCTATTTGAAATTTTATCTAAGTATTGTAAATAGAACAGCAAGAACAATTAGTTAAATGTCTGTTTTGAATTGAATGGAAAACACGTTTTTATCTTTATCATGTGACCGTTATGTGAATCGAGCCCATTAATTTCTCGGTAAAAGCCTTTACTTCTATTTTCAATAAAGTTTTTGAACTTTTATTGCTAACGTAATAAATAACTGTTAAAAAAAGTTTAATGTAATAAAATTATTACCAAAAAGGATTTTGAGAGCCTACAATTTGGAAATCTAAGTGAGTTTTGCCGAATAAGCTTTCTTCTCTCCAAAAAGTTGTGTTAATATTCTGTTTTAAAGAAAGCTGTGAGATGTCAAGAAGCTCCGATAATAGATATGTAAATTTTGTAAAGTAGCAGAAAATTATGTCTTAAAAACCTTAATAGAAGATAGTAGAGATAATTAATAAACATTATACTTATATTTATGAATTAAGAAGCCCTACCATTAAGATATATAAACAAAGCTTTACTTAATAAAAATTGACTTCTTCAAAAGTGAATTAATCTGATCTAATTTTTTATGTTCACTTGAGGCCGCTGTAGCCGAGTCGTATAGGCATCGGATCGTGGCTTGCCTTGTCACTAGTTAGAGCAGAGTACCGCTAAAGATCCGCAGTGTAGGGCAGCGATGCACGTTAAATCTGTTGAGAGCTGAAACATCCTCTCGTTGGTGTGGTGTGGTAGTTAGGAGAGGGGGTGCCAGCTCGGGTGCCGTTCACGTCACTTGACCATGGTTCAAAATTACGTGGTCCGTTGCCAAAAGCCCTCGTATAGCTGAACAGTGCGACGTTAATATTCAATCAATCAATCAAATTTGAGGTACACTTGTGATCAAAACTAAGAATATTAACATATTTTGTCCAATTTCATGGAAAGTACTGAACGGAATGTGAAAATACTTCTTCGAAACAAGGATAAATATTTTACGTCGACGAATACGTAAGCGTATACGTGTGAATAGACAGAGCTAGTTGAGGAATTTAGGATTTACATATATTACTGCATGCGAAAATCCGTATTTCGTTCGCTCGCACAACTTGTTGAACTTCTTGGTGTATTTTTGCAGTAATCTGTTAAATTAAAATTCAAAAAATAAAAATGAGCTACCACCAACGTTTATATGTTGGAATAAGGGGGCAAATTGGAGGTAGTCTAGAAGCAGACCAGTTTGAAATTCAGATTTGTAGGTAATTCAATTTAACGCCTAGCGTCGCGTTCAACTTCTAGAAACCATTTCTGGATACCGGATCCCTCGAAAGCCATCCTAGGCGTGGTCGTTCTAGAGCATAGGTTCTCAACGCGGGCGATAACGCCCCCTTGTGGGCGTTTGAGGCTTTCAAGGGGCTGTAAAAGACCCAGAGAAAATTAGTTGGCGTTGAGTTGGCACGGAAGAGTTTCGGCAGTTTAACCAAATATAGTCAAAAAAGACTAAAAAAACTGATTATGAACTAACAAATGTAAACTTTGATATTGGTTACCTTATGTTGATTGTATGTATTTAAATCATTTCTATCACGTGTATGAAAATTCACATATTTTGGTAGTTTGGAAAGGGGATCAAAAACTCAAAGATTACATTACATTCAGACCTACATTAAATTGAATGATACAGTAAATTTTAATTTCTATAGTGTGCGTGTTGTCTTTGTCTGTGTGCAGTAGGGAAAATGCTTCGTCCACTGCATTTCATTACATATATTATTCAAGAAATGTAACTAAATACGTTAAACTGGAATTAACGTGTGATTCTTCAAAAACTGAAACTCTCTTTCTCTCTCTCTCTCTCTCTCTCTCTGTCAGTACTTTTTATTTTGTTTCAAAAGCGTCTTTATAATGGGTATAATCTAAAACTTTTATACCCCTCTTTTAAATTTAGAAGAAATTAAATAGCGTTTCAATTCCAATAATATCCATCTAAAACTAAAATATTTAATATTACACATTTAAATGTATTTGTGACAATAGCTACTTCAGATTCGCAAGTAAAAAAAATTGGTGGCTCTTTAGAAAAAAAACAAATATAATATAATATATTCTATTATAGTAATAGAATATATATATATTTTTAATTTAATTCTTGTTTTTACCATATATTATGTACACTCTTATTTATGTAGAGTAGGAGGAGGTGTATCGAAATAATCACTAGAAAAGGGGGTGCCAGATCAAAAAAGGTAGGGAACTAATGTTCTAGAGCAATGATGATGAGAGAAGATCTCCATTTGTTTATTATAGCGAGATAAAACAGGGATGCTACAGCTTGTGCGATATCTCGTAAGTTATATGCGGTCACAGAAACCCGAGTTTCAAGGGTTCCCGCTTCCAAAAGATTTCATAAGAGAAGACTTATTAGAAAACTCGATCTTATAGTCCCGCTAGGTTCTGCGAACAGGAGAGTCCATTTAAAATGTGTGTGTGTGTGTGGTGCTGAGTGCCATAGAGATTGGTGCATGGATAAATGAGCAACTGTTCTCTTCACTGTGAGTCCCGGTTCAGTCTAATCAGTAATTCTCGCAGAGAACCAGGAGCCCACTACCTGCCCTAGAATACCAAGAAATCGACTATTATGGCAGCGGAGGCTTGATGGTTTGGGCAAGCATCACGTTGCATGACCCTATATATTCTTTGAAAAAGGCATTGTGTGTGGAACTGCTGTGAGGTATAAGGCTGAGCTCTATTTCTGTCTATTTAGAGGTGCAGTTTGCCCTGATTTCATTTGAGGACAATTCAAGGCCACATCTGGTCTACTAAATTCAAGAAATTTAAGATGTTCGATGGAAATTGGCTTGCCAAATCTCCAAACCTCAATCCTATGCAACATACCTGAGACGCTCTGAGGTGGGTAATCGGAACTCGCAATCTCCTTCGCAGAACCATCCAAGGTCTGGAAATAGCATTGCTCAACGAGCGGCACCTAGTGCCATATGAACTAATAAACTCCCTTATTTAAAGTATAAAAACAGGGTTCGTAACATGTATGTCTGTAAAAAGGGACCATCCCTCTATAAAAAAAATTTTTTGTTCTTTTCTGTATAACCGCCATTTCATACCTTCCAATTCCGATGAGGCTTGCGCAAGGTCATGCACGTGTATTATGACTGTTGCATGGCTTTTTTTGTATTACATATCAACCCTATTGATAAAATCAGTAAGATCTGTTCAATATTACTAGTGATAATTGACCAAATCTGAAAATTCTGCTAATTTTGAATGCGAGTGTAGTATCATGCAAATATTCCTACTATCATGGACTGCAATTGTGAAAAAATTTCAGCTATGTGTAAATTGTGTTATTTCGATAATTTTTTTGTCACTGTTAACAAGTCAATCGATGTCTTTTTTTAGTTACGTGTAGGATCCTTCAAAGAAACGGTGAATAGGAAACGTTTGGATGAATGGTTTTGCGGAAAAGAAATACGTAAATTAGAAAAAGAACTTGAAAGGGATAAACGTAGTGAAGAGTCTCCGACGTATCAGAAACTTCGAGTGGAACTCTGCAGACCTTACAAGCCGAACCTCGCTAACACCGAAAACATAAAAATAAAGAAAGGATCTGATATCTCAGATAACGGTAATCAATTAAGGCCTCCGATATATCAATAAAAAAGAACATGATGAATGAGAATCAACCTAAATATAGTATCATCGCTAAGGAGCTTCTAATAGAGCAACAACTACTCACGGCATCTGTCCTTTAACATAAAAATCTCCAAAGTTTCTCCATCACGCCTAAGCAGTAGAGCACTGTGTAAAACTTAAGCTAGATGCATTTTTTAGAAATTGGGTGCAGAAGTAAAAGATGACATCACACATCAGGGTGATTCTTTTTTATCAAGATTGGTATCCAAACTTTCTCAAGATTTTTAGTATAACTTACTGGTTCATTCATAAATAGTGTGACCTATTTCAGAATATAATAAATTTTTATTAAATAAAGTTATTTACATGGAATTTTTCAATGTGGTTTCCTCTAGCACAGTACGTTTTACGTAAGCGGTTCGGCTACGCTAAAAGAATTGTTTCGACCATTTTATGGGGTATTTTTCCATTTCCTCTTAAATTGCTTTTTGAAGCCCTTGAAATAATCTTTCTTTACGTCTATTTAATTGTTTTTTAAGTATCCCCATAAAAAATAGCAAGGAAAATAGACAAGGGATAGGGATAGTCATTTATCAGGAGGAATAAAATTTATCTTTTTATATTTCAGTCATTTTATAGTTTATTTTTCAATATGATTTGGAGCACAATGTTGTTGAAAAACAAAGTTTCCTTAAGAGTAAAGACGTTTAATTTCTCTGATTAAGTGTTTCAAAACTTTACTATGATAGTATTTAACACAAATTTTAAACTTCGGTTCTACAAAAAATGGTTTTGTTAAACCTTGAGGGGACATTATCATTCATACCAAAGTACCTGACGGCCAAAATGCCTTTTGCAAAACAGCTGCGTCTTTGAGACGCTTTTTACGAGAAATATATTGTATCTTCATTTTTCAAGTTGTGAATGACATATGACTAAGTAATTCATCCGAAATTATCCATGTGTTGTATCTACCTTTTCATAACATTAAATACAGATACCTAGAACGTTATTTTCGTTTTTCTACGGTCTTAATAGACATTTGATGACAGACTGGAAATATTACTTTTTTTATAGCCAATTTATGTACTTGACGATAAACTGTCGATTGATCTATCTGTAGTTTTTTTGCCATAGGTTTTTGAGGCAAAGTATTTCCTGCAGTGCTAATTCCTTTCAACATTTTCCTTTTTCATTAAGGACTTCTTTTCGTTCACATTTTTTACCCTGGAGCTTTTGATTCCGAGCCAAATTTTATTTCTTTTTGAAGTTTAGATATCAATACAATAGAAAAATGTCTTTTCTGATTTTTAAATGCTTTATTTTTTGCAGAATTCGAACAACCATCCATCAAAAGCTGTAAAATTTTGTTCGGTCTAATTATAGTTCTATTATTTACTCCCACTAATAAAAAGGCTTAGATTAGTAATTTTAATATTTAATTTTTAAAATAATTTCAGTAGTAAAACGATCGAAATTCATCATAAATAGTTATATACTTTTAAAATTGATCACACTAATTTTGAATCAACCGCGGTACATTATTTGTGAATAAAAATAATAGATAATTTCATAAACTATTCTTAACACATAATATAAAAAAAATTTAAGTTAATTCCTTCTTAGATCAACGCAGAAGAATTTTAGTTTAGCTACTTTTTATTGAATAGTTACAATTAATATAAATATATACATACGTATGATAGAATCACAACATTTAGTGGTAATTAACTTTTATTAATTATCGTTAAATTCTCGTATTGTCATCCAAAACAATCGCGTATATAAAATTTCAGTTCAACTGAATGATTTAAAATGTGAGAAAAAAACCTGTTCATGTTTTGACACAATTCGCCAAAAATGATGCCAACGTGGCTGCATTTGTACTTTCTTTGAATAATTAGTTTTAATCAATGAATTTTTACTAATTATAGTTAAATTATTGTATTGCCATCCCAAATAATCAGGTATATAAAATTTCAGCTCAATTGAGCGCTTTAAAATGTATTTTATTAACGATTGAAAATTCCAACAAGATAAATAAATTAATAAATATATAGAGGTGTGAGCTAATAGTAGGAATTGGATAATAGATCTCCATACCGTTTTAAAATAGCTTAAATGTAAGATATATTTATTACATATTAAGTTCTGTTTATAAAAGCTAAAAGACTAGAATCGAATAAAAATAATGTAATATTACTTATTTTGCAAAAATATGTGGTTTTGGAATTTTTGCAAGAACTATAAACATTTTGAATTCACAGGTTTTATTTTTATAGCTCTGCGTATCCCAAATTCAGCATTTAGAACAATAGATTTTTATATATTGGAAAGTTAAATAATTATTAAAAAAATGAAAATAACGAAGTTTCTCAATATTTTTCGAAATTTTAAGTTCGATATTAAAATGAAAATTGTTATTTTTTTACCTTTGAAAACTATTTTTGCCTCATTATTTCACTTTGCGAAAGTTAACTTTTCTAGAACATGATCATAGAAAAAGAGAAAAACAATTTTTGTAGACCGATGCAAATATACATACCCTAAAAAAGCACGATAAATGCAATTTTTCAAAAATATAAGAGAGTATTGGTTATATATATACGTATATTCAGATATTCAAAATATATTCTATAAACATTATAATGCTCCCTTTTACATATCATTCTAGTAAAGAGAGTCAAACGTCAATCAAATGTATTTTAGAAATAATTTTTGTTTTTTAATACATTAGTTGAACTTTTTCAAGGAAAATTCCAAATTTATATAATTTTTTATTACTTCTTTTTATTATAAAATACATGCATTTCTTTGGAATGCATACATTATTACTTATTTACATTGTGCACTATGACACACATATTTATAATTCTATACTATATGTTAACATATCCAAAATAGAATGTATAACATACATACATATATATATATATATATATATATATATATATATATATATATATATATATTTAAAAACACACACACACACAAAAGGATATATACAGTATGTCCTCTTAAGTCCATTGCCACTCTCTTAAATTCGAAACGGCTACTGATATATTCACAAAATTGGTGTGTAGCTATAATAAAGTAAAACTTCTCTAATGAATAAAACCACCCACGGTGAACTCTGGTGGTAAACTGTTAAGTTAGCATTCCTATCTCGTAAATGGAACAAGATGGGGGAGGGGGGTGATTTACAAAATAGCAAAGCATCATCAATTTAACAAGAAAAGACATCTTACGGTGGTCTATCAACCGCGGGTTTAGGAGGGTTTGAGTACAGCTCAGCCATTTTTTAATCTATACAATTTTATTGCCTATATCACTTAATAGACTTAATCAAATTAACTGAGAATGCACCTTAATCTAAACACGAGGAGCAAGCAAACTTAATAAATTATTTATAATATAAATAAGAGCACTTATATCAACACTACTGGTCATTAAAAATGCTACACCAGGAAGAAATTCAGATAACCAAATAATATTTATTTAACAAATATATTATATTGGAAATGATAAGTGATTAACTTATCAAGGGATTTGGGTGCACAGATCCTGAGAAATCAGAACTCAGAACAACCACCTATGGAAGTAATAACAGAACTTACACGCATGGGCATTGAGTCAAGCAGAGATTGTATGGCATTTACTGGTACAGATACTTATGCAACTTCAACACGATGCTACAGCTCATCAATCGTAGTGACTGACGTATGCTGATGAGCCAGTCGCTCAGCAACCATGGACCAGTCGTTTTTTATTGGCAAGAGATCAAGTGAACGTGAAAAGCCAGGGCAACAGCCGAAGATTTTTTGTATCAAGAAACGTCCGTACAAGACCGGTAACATGCGGTCCGGCATTATCCTGCTGAAGCGTAGCGTTTCACAGGGCTTAAATAAAGGGTAGAGCCATGGGTCGTAACATAACAGAAATGTAACGTGCACTGTTTAGAGTGCCGTCAATACGAACAAGAGGTGAACGAAACGTGTACCCAATAGAATCATATACCATCACGCCAGGTGATGAGCTAGTGTGACGAAGACGAATTTTCGCTGCCAATTTACGTTTACCACAATGCTGCCAAAAACGGATGCGACCATCTCAATGCTGTTAACAGAGAACCTGGTTTCATCTGAAAAAATGACGTCTGGCCATTCGTGTAGCCAGGTTCACCATTGATCACATTATTGAAGACGTTCCTGTCTGTGATGCTGCGTCAAGAATAGCCATGGTCTCCGTGCTGAGAGTCCATGTTGATGCACATGTCGTTGAACTGTTCATGCACACATTTGTTGTTTTGCTAACGACTCTAATTCTTGACTCAGGGCTCATGATGTGGCTACACGATCCATTAAGGCCATGTGAGTAACATGCTTGTCTACTCGCCTGCTAGTGATAAGGGACAGCACTCCGAAATACCATCCTTAACCTATTGGTTCCATATTCTTTTTTAACAGGCATTGGATCTCGACCGACGCGAGCAGCAATACGGTGATAAAATAAACTGCAATCCCAGTATGCTACAATTGAACCTTTATCAAAGTCAGAAACGAGCAGGCACGCATTTCTGCTTCTTATGTGAGGCATTTCAACAATTTTTCACCTGGCAAAAACGTTCAAATGCAATTTATGTGTGAGAAACCGAATGAACAATTTCCTCATTTAAACACACTGTAGGTATCGCTACCGGCTTCTGCTTTTCTGAATGCGCTGAAAGGCTAATCATTTGCATATCACAGCACCTTTTTCCTTTCATTTAAATTTCACTCCTATAGCATGTCACCTTCTTGGTGTAGCATCTTTAATGGCAGTGATGTATTATCCTGAGCCCTCTTGTTTCCATCCCTTGATCAATTGTTCCGTCTTGAATTAACTATACGACCACCGATTGCTAACACTGTGCTTTTTTCTATTTTAATTTTCAACCATCATCATGCTTATTCCATGACTAATATTTAAATAATAGTTCTAATTTACATAAAACCAAGTCATCTCCACGGAAAGCAGATTTCCAACTGAAATCACTGTTAAAAAGAGTATTTTACTCAAGAGGATTAGTGAAAGTGCGAAAAGACCCAATATAACCTTGTGGAGATTAATACAACGAATAGAACGGCTAAACCACATGTTTATTTTTTCGTGATTTCCTAACACATGAAATGAGAAAAACGATTTGATAAAAAAACAGTTATAACAATATACCTTTATTGAAGATGTTCAAACTTACTATACCAGTTTGAAATTCGGATCTTCGCTTGAACATTACATTACGAATACTTGATTACAGAGCGCAACACGTTCGCACAAGTGTCCGTAATGCGTCCTTAAAGATCCTGGGCAATGTTTGTAGAGGCATCGTACGAACCTATACTATTTCAAGTATTCACACAAGAAAAAGTCCAGTGGAGACCATTTTGGCTAACATGACGGCATGCCTGCTCACAGGACATCTTCAGTGAAGCAGCTCCTCGTCAAGGAATTCGGTAATCAAATAATTAGGTATGGCGGTGTCGAAGATTGGTAAAGATGCGTTTGTCTGATCTGACTCTATTGGACTTTTTACTATGGGGATTCCTGATGTAGTAGATGTATGCTCCCCTTCCACAAATATTGCAGAACTTTAAAGGACGCATTACAGACGTTTGTGCAAAAGTTCCACACACGCTCTATTTCCCCACGTATGCAACCTGACATTCAACTAAGGATCTAAAAATGCATTATAACGGGCGGAGAGAAGTTTGAACATCTCAAATAAAATTATATTGTTATGAGTATTTCTATCTCGGGTCATTTTTCATACGTCACAGTGTAGGAGATGACGACAAAACAAATGTGCACGCTTTACCATTCTATTTTTTGCATAAATGTCTACAAAGTGTCTTATCGTATAAAATCAATCATATTTTACAACTTTGTAAATCATTTTCCCCCTATCTCGCTCCGTTTTTGAGAAAGAAATGCTAACCACAGTTTACCACCAGGGGCAACGTTAGTGGTTTGCATGGATTCTGTACTATATCCAAACACCTCTTTTATGAGTATACCAGCAGCTTTTCCAAAGTGGTAAGGAACTTTAAAGGCCACACTGTATATATACAGAGTGTTTTTTTTCCAGGTATAGAAGTTTAAGTTGGCATTACTTTCCAAGATGGCGACCGATTTAACAACTGTCAAGTGATTTATTCTCAGTTTGGTTTAGCAATTCATCATGAATAGACTCACCCCTGAACAACGCTTTCAAATTGTGCAATTTTATTTCGAAAATAATGGTCGATTTTCATAAGCGAATTTTGTTTAGCGATGAAGCGCACTTCTGGTTGAATGGCTACGTCAACAAACAAAACTGCCGCATTTGGAGTGAAGTTAATCCACAAGTGTATGTCGAAACACCGGTACATCCAGAAAAACTGACTGTTTGGTGCGCTTTATGGGCTGGGGGAATCCTTCTTCAAAAACGATGAAGGCCACAACGTTACAGTCAATGGTGATCGGTATAGAGCCATGATTACTAACTTTTTCATTCCTGAATTGAACAATCATGATGTCCAGGAGCTGTGGTTTCAACAAGACGGCCCAACATGTTACACAGCTCGTGCCACAATCTATTTATTGAAAGACACGTTTGGGGACCGCCTAATTTCACGTTTTGGACCTGTGAACTGGCCTCCAAGATCTTGTGATTTAACACCGCTAGACTATTTTTTGTGGGGCTATGTAAAGTCGTTGGTCTATGTGGATAAGCCACAAATCATTGACCATTTGGAAGACAACATTCGCCGTGTTATTGCCGATATACGGCCACAAATGTTGGAAAAAGTCATCGAAAATTGGACGTCCAGATTGGACTACATCCGAGCCAGCTGTGGCAGTCCTATGCCAGAAATCATATTTAAAATGTAATGCCACAAGATTATCTTTCGAATAAAAAAATTTAATGTCAATCGAATAATACATCGGTGTTTTATTGCAATTTAAAGTTCTATACCTCTCAAAAAAACACCCTTTATAAGCATTCTTTCTAATTTAAAACTTTTTATGAAAACATTTAAAATATATTTTACCATTTTTTTTCCAAAAAAGCAAAGAAATAAGAGAAAATGCAGCTAACACTATATGTTTTAAATTTATTTTAAAAATTATTTGATAACGTAAAAGTATGGGTTAATTATTTACTTTATTTTCAATCTTAATTTAAAGGTATTTCTTGCTACAACTCACGTTTTTCTATTTCATAATAGATATTTCAAAATTGTTGTTCTTTGTTTCTAAAATTTCTTAAGAAGCAATAATCGAAGAAGGTATTTTGCATGTAAAGAGCTAAATATAAATCTTGATAAGCTTTTATTAAGAATATCTAATTTACTAATGATTACACTAAAAAACAGTTACATGGTCCGTGAGTGTTGTTTTGAAAAAGTACAATTTTAAATAAACACGAGCAAATTAAAGCCATATTATTTGTTATGTAATAAAGATAATGTTTCTTTATATTACGAGACTCGTTTTCTTATTTTTATTTTTTAGATTATTCCTTTTTAAATATGATTTATTTTGTTTTATCCCTTTTGTCCCTTTCCCTTTTATTTACAGAAGGTTTTTGTACTTATGTAAAAAGATCTGTAGCGAACTACACATTTTCTAATAAAGAATATATCGGCGTTCTTGAAGCAATCGATAGAAGAGATTGATGTTTCGAATTCCATTACTTCCAAAGGAGGAATATCGTTAACCACCTTCTTGTAAGTAGCAAGGGTTCAACTTGAAGGGCGATTTCTCTGCCCTTAGGAAAATGTTTACTTCATGATAAGTTACATATACTTTCTATCTCAGTTGTGTTTAATTCTTCTATTTATCTCAAGTTCAAGTTTATATCTTATATCTCAAGCTAAGTGTCGTAAAATGATGATTGTTGATTGAATATTAACGTCGCACTGTTCAGCTACACGAGGGCTTTTGGCGACGGACCACGTAATTTTGAACCATGGTCAAGTGAATGAACCATGGTAAGTGTCATAAAAAAACTATTCCTTAGTAAAAGTTGTTTTTTTTTAATTTTAATGTTTTGCATGAACTGGGCTTTTTCTCTTTACTTTAAAATTTTTCAAGGGGTTTAAAGCAATACCCAAGATGAAATATTTTTTTAAAAACAAAAGCTGTGTGTTACGAATATAAATTTGCTTGGTTATTTTAGACATTTTTATTAAATATTAACTTCAAAACTAAAAACTGTTTGCCTAGTTTTACTATTTTTTTACCTTTTAAGATAATATTAATCACATTTAAATTAATATTGATTACATTAAGTTAAAATAAGTACAAAAGGCGAACTATCAAACAAGCAGTGTATGTCCAGAATAGTTCACCATAAGAAAGAACAGAACCAAAATAAATATCCCTTGAATATTTCATGATTGTAGAGGGTATCAATCATAAAATGTTTACATCTGTTCCTCTACCCACCAACAAAACAGTATGAGGTTCTAACTGACGATTTGCTTGTAATCGGGAAAAAATATTTTAAAAAGCTGTACGAAACAAACAATTTTTTCCCCATATTGCGTTCCAAATAATAATTACGTCTTAATTTTTTCCAAATATATACTTGCCAGGCTTGGTGCCTGCATGGAATGAATATCAATCATATTTTCTATAAGCTACTAAACTTTATTAAATCATCGTCAGAACATCTTCATACTTTTCCAAAATTGCCACCCATTGACACCTAGCTTTTAAATAGCCCGACTCACTGTTAAGTTCCTACGCGTTGTAAATGGTTCGCTGTATTTTTATTGACTACTCCTTTAAAATTAAGTTTAACTCTTCAAACCTGACAAACTTATATAATTTTTAATTGTGTTATCATTTTTTCTTTGTTATTTTGATTCCTTTTTAATTTTTATCACCGGGAAATTTAAAAAATTAGGATGAAATAATCTCAATTCAGAAGACCCGAACAAGATTCAAATTTTAATTCTATAGAAAGCAATAGCGATTGCTACCTTCACTGACTTATCGATTGTTAGTTTTACTGATATCTTTCTTTGTACAGGAAAGAAAATTAAAAAAATTGTATGATTATAAATGATAAAGCAAGATTCTTTACTGTTATATATAAATGTATGATAAATCAAATAATTAAAATTGTAGTAATAAAAATTGTTTTCTGATTTTTTTTATTCTCTTTATAATGGCACTTAAAAATGGGATAAAATTACTGATAAAGCAGTAAAGTATGATTTTTGGATTACTTACATCGATATTATTTTTCCCGTCCACATCAATTTTTTCAAAGTTTTCTTTATCTTCAGAATCCAAAAAGGGAGCCAATACTATAGCTTTTATTTTATATATGAAATTTTTTTCTTTACTTTAAATACAGTAAAAAATTACGGTAAATCTGAAAAATACAAAATATCACAAACTCCCAAGATAAAAATAATTAAATATGATCTCAAAATCACAATAAAACATTCTTTGCCATTTATAATATATTTTAGAAATTTAAAATTTTTCCCCTTTGAAATCTTTTTCAAGTATTTTCAGGAATTTCTTTCAGCAAGTTAGAATGTCCAACAAAACTAAAAGACTTATCTAGTTTTAGCTTTTTTAAATTCCTTACACTGGTATATTTTTCAGGACCTGGAAAATCAGAAATATTGTAGCCATTTTGTTGCAATATAACTAAGCTCTGAGAAGTCATTAATATTTAAAATTAATTGCAAAAAAAAAAAATGTTGGCAGTTTTCCAAAATATAGTTTAAGTGCTTAGTCTTTTACTATACAAAAAAATTAATTAATTCATGCAAAGATGAGTAATACATAAAATATTCTGCTTTATATATGTACGTTCTACATATGCAGACAGATATTGATGGTAGAAACATTTTTCCGTTTGCTCCAATACTATGCTTTTGAATAATTTGTGAATATATGAATGGTCTTAGTTTCCAATTTCGTCTTTTTCTTTTGGATAAAACAATTCAAGGGGCCGCCCAAAATGCCAAAATATGAAAGAGATATTAAAAAGTGTAAGGAATTCCTTTTTTTTCTGTTTCTTGATCTAAATATCATCTGATCATCAACGAAATGTCAATAACTAATGAAAAAATATTGTGAACTAAACATTTTTAAAATATTAGTGATGCAGATACAGTAAAGACCCAATAACTCGGCCACATCCTTACCCTTACTGTTTCTTCGTTGTTTTCGTGATAAAGTAGCAAAATGCAAAGTGCAGTACACAGAGGATATATAACAAGATACACTCAGGAACATTGAAAATAGCGACCCAAGAAGGAAGCTAAGTACAATCGCGAAACTGTGCAGATAAGTACAGCGTAATGTGATATGCAAATGATCCAAGTTTTGTGCCAATACGAATGATCATACACGCCGAGGTGGCGCTACAATCAGGAAGAGAGTGTTATATAAGCCAGCGCAAATTCGAATATTCATAAACGAGACGATTCCCCGCCGATTGTAGGAAGACTTTGATAAGCAAAACATGCCAGGTAAACGTGTTAGAAGACATTTCTCACAGTTAAGCGAGTTTGAGAGAGGCCTGATCATCGGGATGAAAACTGCAGGCTGGTCGACGCGCCGTGTTGCTGGCCAAGTGGATCGTTCGGAGAGTGCCGTTAGAAATTGTTGAGAGCAGTGGACACGAGAAGGTACCCAAGCGTGGAAAACCGGGTCTGGAGCGACCAAGAAGACCACGAGGAGAGAGGATCGAAGGATCGTGCGGCAAGCACTTGTGGACCCCACAGTGACTCGTTCAACGATACGAGCAGACGTAGGCGTAGCAAATGTTCCACAAACAATTTCCAGACACCTTGCAGAAGCAAATCTTAAATCCAAGTGTCCTTTCCGTGCATTCCCTTTAACAAGGAACATCGGCACCTTAAATGCAAATGATGACGTGCTATAAATACACAACTGCAGATGACGAAGGGATATAGATGAATTAGTGTTCGAGTGACACGCTTCTCCACGAGATCGGGTGTCCGAGTAATTTCTTTTCTATAAATGCTTTTAAATTGAAGTATATTTTGAGGTTTACTACATTAACTAGTAAATGTTTTTAATTCTAAATAAACTACTTTTAAAAACCTGATCTCGTTATTAGACCTGCCACGTGTATGAATATTCTCGAAGAGAATAATACCTGTAGTTGGTCCACACACACTTGATTTTACTTTTTGGATATATTCGTGTGGTAAATTTATGAATATACATATATATAAAAAAATTTTGTTCTTATACACTTTAAATATTTTTGCAGATAACGGTGGCCATATAACCATTTCAAGAACTTTAATTACTTTAAAAAATACACTCTGTGTACATTTTTTTTTAATTCCTTCTTTCAAAACTTATGATACACTGCAAAACTTCGCATTATATTTAAAAATTATTCCTTTATTTGGTGGTTTTTACTCATTGTACTCTTTTTTTCATAATTGTTTTTGATATATATCGTATTTATGTGAGATTTTCCTTAATGACCAACCAAGTTGCAAAGACGGAAGTTTGGTACCCTGAAATTAGTTTAACCCCACTTATTTAGTATTAAGCCTGAAATAACTTTTTGACTCACTAGAATCTAATTTTCATTTTTGTTTATTTGTATTTTTCTTCCTTTTAAATGTTTATTATATTGTTTTGTTGATTTTTTTGTCTATTCTTCCATGTTTTCAGTTGTTTCTTACATTTCTCATCCATTCATATATATATTTAAAATGATCTACTGTACAGAAATGAATCATCAATAATCACTAAAATTGAAGGGAAAAAATGAAATTGTAATGTACTCCAGACATAAAATTTTAAAAAATATATATTAGAAATTTAAATAATAGAATTTAAAAAATTTATATATATATATATATATATATATGGATGCTGCAGCATTATATAAACATTGCTGACTCAAGACAGCTCTTATATGTAAAATAATTTACATAAAAAAGTAAATTATATAAAAGTATAATAAAGCACTTTTACATATGTTGCTTTTTATTAAATTATAATTTATATAAAAAGTAATTTATATAAAAGTATTAAGTACTTTTATTTAAATTATTTTATATATAAAAACTGTCTCAAGTCAGCAACGTTTATAATACTGCAGCATCTATATATATATATATATTTAATTCTATTATATTGTTATAATTTCTAATATATCTTTCTAAAATCCTATGACAGGTTTATATTACAATTTCGTTTTTTACTTTAGTTTTAGAGATTATTGATGATTCATCTCTGTATAGTTGAGAGTTTTAACGATATATATGTTACCGGCAAAGTATGAAATACGAAATTCTATAGAATGCCTAGGCATTGTATAGAATACCTAAAACTAGCCAGCAATGTAGGAAATGAATCCTATTTCAAACATTGCCTAGGTATACTATAGAATGCCTACTGAGAAACCGTCGAAGTATGAAATACGTATCCGAATCGTTGCGAATTTTGTGTGGCACGGCACGAGACTTTTAATTCGTGCCCCAGGTTCAGAATTTGTCAAATGCTCATTGTGGTTTGTTAATACTCAATTTTACTTTAACTTGATTTTTTTTCTGAATGCCTATATATTGGTACTTGTAATGAGTGGGAAAGGTTTCTATCGACTTGGAGCTTCTGAAGGAATTTTAAAACAAGTCTCTGCGAAATCACAATTTAATTTGTACCCTAAGAACTTGCTTAGAATTTAAGATATTCCTGACCATAAAATTCCTCTTCTGTCAGTTGCGATTGCTCATAACAAAGTAGCAAAATAAGAATGGTCTTTGCGGGAAAAATGTAATTAAATATAATTTAAAGTGCAATTCAAAACCTACCATGTTGCAATAAGTAGTTTAATTTTAAGTTATTTTTTATTTGAAAATTTTGTTTTCCTCAAAGAGAAAGACATAAATTTAGTTTTTTGGTACAACTTTCTTTTTCCTTTACGTATTTTGGATAATTTTTTAATGACACTCTCATTATTTTGTCAGAATAACATTTGTACTTTTTAGAAATGTTCGTAATTGATATAACAGCCCTTATCATGAACTTATTTCATACTTTGTCTGAACAGCTTTGGCCATTCTATAGAATGCCTAGGCATTCTATAAAATGTCGGCATTTCTTACATATATGTGTGTGTGTGCGCGTGCGTGTGCGCGTGCGTGTGTGCGCGTGCGTGCGTGCGTGTGTGTGTGTGTGCGTGCGTGCGTGTGTGTGTGTGCGCGTGTGCGTGTGCGTGTGTGTGTGTGCGTGCGTGCGTGCGTGTGCGCGTGCGTGTGTGCGCGTGAGTGTGTGTGCGTGCGTGTGTGTGTGTGTGTGTGTGTGTGTGTGTGTGTGTGTGTGTGTGTGTGTGTGTGTGTGTGTGTGTGTGTGTGTGTGTGTGTGTGTGTGTGTGTGTGTGTGTGTGTGTGTGTGTGTGTGTGTGTGTGTGTGTGTGTGTGTGTGTGTGTGTGTGTGTGTGTGTGTGTTACAAAAACTTAGTAAATGCATTTGTGTTTTTGAAATATATGTAAAAATAAGTTTATTTATCGAAAAATAAGTTAATGTTATACATTAAAAGTAATTCTAAATTACTCGGATACATAATGAGTTGTATAAAAGTAACAAGTATTTTTTTATAAAACAAAATTCCTCAAGAGATCATTCTAAAATTTTTTTTTTCACTTTAAGTAAAATCATCTTTATTACAAAAAAACCATTAATAGTATCGATATAAAGGAAAACCGTTAAAATATCGTTATCGGGAAAACCTCGATAAGAGACTACTAATATAGAATAATTAGATAGTATGTATTACAACAAGTTGACCATTGCAAAAACATGTTTCGTGTAACAGAAGCTCAATTCAGTTACAAAGCCAGCATTCATATTTAAATTTCTGCAATGATTTAAGCCAAACTATATTTAAATCTAAAGAAAGGCTAAATAACTTTATTCGTGGTATTTCATTTTGTTCGAACATCAAAATCAACATATACCTACATAATGATTTAGAAGTTGTAAATAAAATTTTTTGAAACAATTACATGAAAACAGCTATTTTGGTTCTTCTCAAGCGAGACTACAGTTTTAACATAAATCATTGGAGAATGAGATCCTTCTTCAAAGTTTCAGCGAAAAAAACTGGCGAAAAAATTCTATTGAAAGAAAAAACTATTGTTCAGCATCCTTCAAATAAAAATAACCTGAAATAACCATTTGCCTTCCGATCGTAGCAACAAAAAAAAAGAGTATCCATCATCAATCAAGTGAATAAAAAGGTCGATGGCGCCATTTTTTCCCTTTCTTCTTTAAGACCTGAAAACGTTCATAGGATGTGTTAAATGGTAGGAGCAAGTACAGATGGATTTTATCTTTTTCTGGGCATTGTTCTTAGTTGTCTTTTGCAGAGACTGAACGCATTGAAATCTCGTTCACAAATCTGAAAATATATTGTTCATTAATGAACTTAATTCGCATTAGTCCAACAAATAAAAGCTATTTTCTAAAAAAAATAAGCATTTCTTTTTTATAGTATAAATGTTTTTATTCCGACGACTAAACATTTTTCATTACAGCTCATTCCCATTCATAGTTTTTCTTTTCCAAATGGAACATCTTGTCATAATATTAATTCATTTTAAAACAAAGAAAACTAGACAAAAACGTCTCCGCCGTATTATTGAATGCACTTTTGCTAATTTTTAGGTAAATATTTTTTGGTGATCTTTCTCTCTCATCAATCTATTTTAACTCAATCAAAAGTATTTTGTTTACTATTTTTAACTTAGACCGAATTCTGAAAGCATCTAAAAATTGATTTTTTCATATGGAGCTAAGTTAATTTTAGCAAAATGGACTAAATTCATATGACATCATAGTCACATGATAACGGCAGCCAAGTGCTTCTAGCCAATCAGTTCAAAACCTCATGTGACTTCATAGTCACGATAAATGCAGTCATCTATTTTTAGCTCATCAGATCATACGTTCGTTGTTGCCAAACTACGTTTTTTACAGAAACTTTTTTTTAAAAAAAAGTAATAGTTGTCAGTTTATTTAAAAATACATACATGTATAAAATAAGATTTTTTCTTAAATTTTAAAAAGTTTTTGTGTTGAAGTTTCTTTTTATAACAGTTGAACATCTACCTAATTATGAGATTTGAAATTTTATCTAAGTTTTTTAAGAATAGAATAGACAGTACAAGTTAGTTTAATGTTATTTTTGAATTCAATGTAGAACACGTGTTTGCCTTTATCATGTGAATGTCATGAATTTAGTCCATTGGATATTAAAATTTCAAAAACGCGAGTATATAAATCATTTATAAAATTAAATCTACTTTTTTCTGCACGATTTGATGTATACACATCATCCTATTCCAGTTGTTAAAATTAACTCCATTAAATATCATAATAGTTACCGATTTCCTTTCAGCATCTAAAGAAAAAAATTACATGAGCACCTAATTAAATAATACACATGAGAAAAATAATTTGATTATTGTGGAGATTTGAAATATTAAAACTGTTAAACATATGAAAGTTTTGATAAGAAATACATAAATTATGACAAATTATTTTATCTTCAACACTAATGGACTAAGTTCATGTCTGTCATTTTCAATTTAATCAAATTTAAAATTTGATGATTGGATAAAGGTGTTAAAACACCACATTAAGATTTTTCAAGAAGTTTTTCAAAATTTAAAAAAAAATCTTATATTCTACTTATACTTCAATCAAATATACCTTGTATACCTAGATGCGTTATTGCTGCTTCCAAATAAGTATTTTTGAAAAGAAAGTTTATTTAAAAAATAAAAGTTGGGTACAGCAAAGCGCTTGAATCGATTGGATGGGAACACGTGACTTAAGTTCTGTGAGTATGACATTGCATGAATTAAGCACATCCTAAGCTTATGTAGCTATAGTAGTTAAGAGTACCACCATTTAAATGTCTGAAACAAATAAATCTATATGTCAGGAATTATGTTTCGAGAATAAAATATTTTCTCATAAGTTCATACGCGTAAAATCCAGCATAAAATGTTATGAAACAACCCTTGAGAGGGTAGTAAATTACTATTAAAAATAAAATACTAGATTTCTTAGATTTTTAAATGTATTACTTTTGTATGAACCAAACCTAATCTAGTAGCCAAAGTTACAGTGTAAATACTTAAAGCTCAAGTTTATGTAGACCACGGGACAGAAAAAAAATTTGATTTTCAAAAGAACATGTATTACATGCAAATCATGGAAAGAGAACATGGTACGATTTACATAAAAAAGTTTTAATTTAAAGATTTTCAAATATTTTTGGTTGCCTCCTATGTTTTTATAATATGTAAAGCAGATTTTGTGCTCAAAATTTCATAAAAAGCTAGCCATTTAATTTTTTAAGGAAAACACTTAAAATTTGTGAAGCGATTTTAAAAGGCTACTCCTCCTATAAAAATTTACGTAAATGCATGAAATTTTATTTACAAGTCAAAGTATGTATGACAAAAGTTGGTATGGATTTTGCGATTACATGACTGGTATTCGTACAATACTTCTTTATGAATGCTTTTTGAAAATTCCTTAAAAAGTGTATTAATTCTGAGTTCAATTATTCTTAAAAAAATAAATATTGCTTTGAAAAAATGCATACCAACTTTTGTTACATGTACCAATAGCAATAGGTAAACAAAAAATTCAAAGCATTAGGCACAATAGAAAAAAAGACAGCATTTTAAATGAAGATAAACTAGTTATTTTATCTTTCTGAGATAAATAAGTTTAAAGTTTTTATTTGCCATAGTGAAATGAATAAAAACGAATGTAACTATCATAATTTAGCATTTTTTAAGTTTAGAACTTTCGAATTTTATGAGGTTATAAAAAGTAAATAAAAATAATTTAGGCTAAATAGTTAAATTTTATTTTTTGACCATATTTTGTCAAATGAATCGTATTGTCATATAAATCGTACCCTTGATTTATTTCGAAATAATCAAATGTAAAAAACATAATTTTCCAACCCTCATATTTAGTACCTTTTTGTTATAAACTTTTCGATTTCAGATAAATTCTTGTTCGTAGTGATTATTTTCTAACGTGGTGAAAGCAAATGATAGCAATACCCTATCGAAATTGCACTAACGAAGATTTATTTCCTCAATTTAAGTAATTGCTTCTCAGATAAGCTCTTTCTAATATTCCAAGTACTTTATTTGAAATTTCCCAGTACTTTCAATTTTGAATGTTTAGTATTTGCAAAATTCAGGTATATATGTAAATTTCAATAAAACATTAATTAAAAAAGTTTCAATATAATTTCAATAAAAAATTAATCATTGAACTCTATATCAGAATATATTGACTAATTTAATAATGTGAGAATTAAAGTAATAAATAAATATATTCATGTCATACTGGTAATAATTACCAGTCTAGATAAACAGACATGTTACAGTGGTAAAAATTATCACTTACCACTTGACATAAATGTAATAAATGGAGGTATTGTTCGATACACATAACTATGTCTTTGGCGTCATATTTTGTCCATTTTAATAGTTAAATCGAAACATAATTCCTCGTAATTCCTCAAGATTTTTCATAAGAACTATATTTTTATGAATTTTGGGTAAATTGTGTATATAATTTGTATTTGGATGTGTAATGTGCATTTATATTGCTGTATGTTGTATTTATTGTAATATTCACAAGCAACGCCATTCCTTACGTTATAAGGGTGATTCAATGGGAACTTGGCGAAATCTTGGTGATAGAGACAAGTTGGCATTATTTTTGGCGACCAAATTGGTGGCCAAATTTGTGATTTTGGCGGCCATGTTGGAGAGTTCGTGACCTTCTGGATTCTTCTAAAAATTTGTGAAGAAGTTCACCAATTTCACGCTATATGACGTAAACGGATCTTTCTCGGCGTTTCCGTCGGGTCTATAAATAAAGCCATGCTCGCCAAAACGAGTCAGTATGGTTTTCACCAGCGATTAGTGAGTATTGTTTTGACTGGACCGTGATAACTAATTAGCTGGGTTGTGTTTGGGAATAATATTTTGCATACGTATATTTTAAACACTTATAACTGCGTTTGAGTGCTGTTGAAGGTGTGAAGACCTTCTGAGATTTATTCTGCGAATATTGCTTTTGAATCCTGTATTTAAATGATTGTTTTCTCAACAATAAATTCTCATCACTCTTAAGAACTGTTTTGTTCATTGCAGCTGATTAGGGTGGCCACGGTAGCCAAGTGGTCTAGGTATCGGATCAAGGCTGGCATGTAATGAGTTCGAGCCCAGTACCACTGAAGACCCGCCGTGTAAGGGAGAGAGGCACGTTAAATCTATAGTTAACTCAAACATCCTCCCGTTGGTGTGGTGTGGTATTTAGGAGAGAGGGTTGCCAGCTCAGGTATCGTCCTCGTCACTTGACCATGGCTCAAAGTTACGAGGTCCGTCTCCAAAAGCCCTCGTGTAGCTGAAAATTCCGACTTTAATCTTGACTCACTCACGCGACTGATTTGTATAAAATCCTCGAACCCTTATCTACGTTACAATATATTTGAACATTGAATGAAGAAAAATCTATTTTTTAATTCATTTCTTCAAATACTTCATGTATAGGTGAAGAATTCTACGTGGAAACCATTTTTTCTTCTTGTTGTATCTAAGCTTAATTACAAATAGGAACGAAAAACTTTTCTTACCAAATCTACAAATTCCATTTTTATAACCAAATCAACTATTAACACGACATGTATCTAAGCTTTGATTAATAAGCAATATAGAACTATAAAATACGTTAATTATAGAACAATATGAAGATTAAAATGAGAAAAACAAGCTTAAATTTCATTCTTTCAAAGGCCTTGCTGAACATTTCAAATGCTACATGTTTCACACAGTTATAACTTTACTGGAATGACAGAATCGTCAATTGATTTAAATTCCTGTTTAAAATATAATTTTGATAATCGACTAATGTCCCCTGCAAACAGCAAGGCGTCGACTTATAATAAAACTAAGTAACTATAAAAATAATACAGTCATATATTTCCCAATCAAGTTATTGTTGTTTTGGTAAAAATTGAGAGACAGTACGTGTAAGAATAAAAATAAATACTAATTTTTCAGTCGTTTATTTGATTTTTATAAGAACAATAAAAATTCTGAAAAAACCCCATATACTTAATATGTGAGTAGTGATTTTACCACTATTCATTAGGAATTTGGTAATCTTGTCTTTAACTTAGACAACAGAAATGTTTTATAAACATTACTGTGTGTAAGCACATTCCACAATTAAACTATCAACTCTAGAGAATTTCCTCAACAAAGTAAGAAAATAAGGCCCTTTAAATTATCTCCAAAGCAATTCTGAGCTTAAAATGATTTAAATCGCATTTTTATATAAAAAAAAATATTAATAAAACTAGATTTCGATTTAAAGTGTTTTTCTTTCGCCAAGCGTTGTGCTGTTTCACTAAACGCATTTCAAAGCGCGAAAAAAGGCTCTGAAATAAATTCTCAGCTTTAAAATAGGAGGGGGGAGAAATGGAATGTCAAACCCCATTATAAATCGATCGCAAATGCACTTGCATTCAAAAACTGCATTTCCGAGATCGTTATTCTCCATCCTCGTTTTTTAAAAACTAGACAAGCAAAAAAAAGAGAACGGGTACGATAAAATTTAATATTCAAATTTGAATCCGCAATGTGATTGCAGGATTTGTTGAAATACTTTCTTCGGGAGGCTTGGAAAACCGTGTACTGTTTCCAAAAAATTGGAAAAAATACAAATAAATAAAAGACGATAATTTCTAATTTACCGCTGGCAACCCTGTGGAAAAGCTACAGACACCCTCTACCGGCAATCAATCAACTGACGTATCAGCTTCTCAATTAACCGGTTTAGGCATTTCTATGAAAACAGAGAACTTTAACAAAAGAGTTCTTTTTAAAATATAAAGTTAAAAAAAGAGCGAAAGGTTAACATAACAAATTATCGATTAGGGTGAATACAGAGTAAATTAATCGCTCTAAAGTAAAAAAAGGAAGAAAGAAACTTCTGGCATAATCAAAAAGTTCTTTAGAACGGAAAAAAATGACGCAGAATACAAAAGAACATAAGAACTTTAATCAACAAGATCTTATTTTAATATTTTTCGATCATCATGAAAATTAGTTATTTGCTTTAAAAAAAGAAGAAATGGGCAATTTTTTCCCCTCATTCCCTGGCGTATATTTTGAAGTTGAAATTTCTAAGAACGCTTTCTCTTTGTTTATTTGTTCTTTTTTATCTAAGACATAGACGTTTATTAATCAAATCCTGAATGAAACAATTAAGTCAGATAGAGAAAAGAGCTAAATACGAAAACGATGTCGAAAGCAAAAAAAGAAGTTCTTAATCACAGTAATTAATGAAGGAAAGAAAACACACTCATTTTGTAACTGATTAACTGTAAACATTTAGCGAACAAGTTTTAATTAGATGTTTAAGTAATGAATTAAAATATCCGGTTGCAAATATGATATCTAATGAAAAGAAGAAATCATTTAAGGAAATGAGCTTAATTTATGAATTCGTTAGGAGTTATTAATCAAATTCTACTCTTCTTATGCCTTTTTTTACTTTACTTTTAAGTGTTTAATTCATGATAATCTCCACTTGACTTCTAGAACATGTTTACCTCTAACAATAAGGAGACTTGCCGTAGGGCTTGGGTTCGAACCCCGGAGAAGAGATGGATGTTTGTAAATGTATAATGCCTTTGCGGCAGGGGTACTTTAAATAGCTGTCGAACCGCATGTCC
Organism: Trichonephila clavipes; assembly: GCA_019973935.1. NCBI lineage: Eukaryota > Metazoa > Arthropoda > Arachnida > Araneae > Nephilidae > Trichonephila > Trichonephila clavipes. The sequence goes on from BMAU01002487.1 coordinate 972,943, forward strand.
CCTCGTAAGATTGGTGAAAGAGGAAGAGAGGTAGGAGACTCCTGACCCTGACTCCTCTCAGGATGCTCTCCCTCAAAATTAGGGTGGAACCCAGCTAAATCGTACTGTCACCTGTATGGTGCTAATGGCTACGGCCAACGACAGGTGTACATCTAGCCTCTTGCCATGATGAATTTCGTGGGCCTGGATCTGACATAGTCGAGATCAGGTGGCATAAGAAACAACAACAACATAAGGAGTCTTAAATAACAGGGTGCAACAAAACAAAGGACCTCTTAATTTTCAATCATGACAAAGAGATGTGACACCTGAACTCTGGAACATTCTCTCTAAAATCCACACTACATCAACATAAGAACTTTAAACCTCGACAAATTTTGCATGTATCAGCCCCTTCACACGGTGAGTCTTCACAGTCCCCGGGGTGTAAGGTAATAGCTCGACGGCCATAAATTCGGAATGATGACGACTCGGCTGTCGAGAATACAAATTTTATTTGAGAACAAATTATAAATTTATTTATGTGTAAGGAATTATAGTATTTCCTTTTTTTTATGTTTTTTGTAAAACTTAAAATTAGTAAAAATGAAACAGAAAAATGTTAGAAATAGGCTTGGAAGAAAATTAATTAGAAAAAATTGAATATGTGTGATTTGTGGTTTGAGACAAATAACAAAAAGAGACATTTTGGAAAGTAAATATTGAAAGCCTAAAAATACGAATATTAATAAACATACATCCTTTTTACGATAATGCAAAATTTCTCTCAAAAATATTTTAATATTTCTTTCTATTTGTTCATTTAAAATTTTCAAATTATCATTTAAGACAGATTTTCTCAAATTGCGGGGTGCCCCCTCCCCTAGAGGTGCGTGATAACTCCACGCAGGGGGGCGCGAAAATATTGAAAGGTCGAAAACAAGAGATTATTTTCTTAAGGGGTCATAGGGGTGTTAAATTTCTCTAGGGGTCTAAAAATATAAACAATTTTCAAACAGATATAATTTCTTTAAATTTAAGTTAAATAATTCGAATCTTTTACACATTACTTATAAAGGAATGGGGCTTCAGAAAAGTATAAAATGTTTAAAATATAATCATAATTTTAAAAATTATAAGCATATGAAAATAAGAAACTTTTCTATAAGAAATATTTATTAAGTTTTACGTCGCGCATGCTATTTTCTAAAAGAGTAGGTTTAATTACTAGCTATAAGTTGATTTATAAAGACAAATGTATTCTTAATACTTTGTAGCTACTTTTATATAAATAGAATAATAACTTACATATTTTAATAAATAAAAAAATACATTTTTAAAAAATATTTAAAAATTGCAATGTTTTACAAATATTTTGAAATACAAAAAAATATATAATACTAAAATTAGGTAGGGTTTAAAGAGTATGATCCATTGTATAATTCTATAAAGTTTTATACATCAGAGGCTAATATTTTAGAAAATAGCGTGCGCAAAGCAAAAAATACTTAATATTTATTATAGAATTTTCATATGCTTATGACTTTTAAAATTATTATTATATTTTAAACATTTTATACTTTTCTGAAGCCCCATTTTATTTTAAATAATATGTAAAAGATTCGAATCATTTAATTTAAATTTAAAAGAATTATACCCGTTTGAAAATCGTTTATATTTTCTGACCTCTAGAAAAATTCAACACCCCTGAGACCTCTTAAAAATATTAATTTACTAAAAATAAACAAACTAAAAATTCTGACAAAAAGAATAAAATACACATTTACACTCATTTAATGCACTTATAATTGTATCAGTAATGCACAATGTATTTTATAATTAATTCAACAATACCAAGTTAAGAACAGGTTTAATAATTACCAGTGACCCCATGGGCTTGTCATATATTAATTGTATACAAATCTTTATAATTTGTAAGGTTTATAATTAATACCTTAACTGCTGATTAAAAGTTATGCATTTCGCTCCCCATTGTTATCGTTTACGTAGGCGTGCGTATGGGATGCATTGGGGATTGGGAGAAAAGGAATCAATAGGTATATAGAAGTAACTCCTCTGAACTAAGTAAATCTTTCGAAAACACTGTCAGGGTCCTTAAATTGCATTCCGAAGCCTTTGAAATAATTTTATGGATAGCAGTGGATAGAAAATATCTCAATTTGGAAAGACGTATATATACATCCGAGGTAATTAACGTTTTTGGTGAACGAAACGTTTACATACGCCAGTGGTACTTAAGAAGATAAAATTGCATTGTAGCTTTAGCGTCAAAGTATAATATTTTTGAATTTAATACATTTTGTGACGGAGCTTTCATCACGATTTCAGCTAACAGTCCTCTTGGGTACTTTGAGCCAGAATAGCAATTCTTTCCAACCAACTCAAGAAGAAGAAAGTGGTTATTTAAATTAGGAATCATATATATATATTGGAAGTTAGAAGTAGAGCAAAGCCTATGTTCAGGTCTATGTATGGGTCTATGTCTATGTGCAGAAGTGATTGCTAAGTGGGAAGCGCAGTCACTAAGTAGAGATTGCTGTAAAGGGATTTAAGATAAAGTTTAGAAGAATCCTAAGTCCGAGAATTAACCTAGCCGTGCCGGTACAGTCGAATCAAATGTGGGTTTGAGACCAAAAGGAACACTGTAGGATTAAAGCTACTACAACAGTGTTTCTCAAATTGTGAGGCGCATCCCCCTTGGGGGGCGCGAGCATATCGAAAAAAAAGATTTAAAAAATAATTAATTTACTGGAATGAATTAAAATAAAATAATTTCAGACATAATAAAAAAATGCACTTTTACTCTGATATAATGTATAGACACACGAACGATATAAGTCATCAAAAATAAAAACTTCTTCAATACCTAATTAGCTATCTTTGATCCTATAACCAAAAAAAACTTTTATTTGATTAGCTGTAATACTATGATGAGAGATTTTTTATTAAGCATTCTTTTTAAACCTAAATTACTACTCTTTCAGAGAAAAAAAAACAAATCCCAGACCCAGAATCGAAAAAACTTAGGAACATCAAAAATTCCTCACATTGATTATTTTTGAAATACTGCACATCATAGCTGTAATTCTGTTTTTGCTGATAATCTGTTTGGCCTTCTAAGTTATTGGTACAGTTATTTATGACCCCTCTCTTATGTGTTTCTTTCTTATTTAGAGAAGTTGTAAGTAATGTATTTCTCTGCGGCGATTTTTTCCATGTAAAAGACTTTTATGATATTTGGAAAACCACGGAGTGCACACACTCTGAAGGATTACTTGGCCAAGACTTACTTTTATGAGTATTCTCAAACATATAAAGCATAATGAAAAACGCTTTACAAAATTCTTTTAGCAGTAACATACATATTATCATAATGAATACACTTTTAACCCGGAAGTGGTCATGCGGGACACACAGATCACGAAATCGTTAATTCTGGCAAAACTGTTTGTTACCAAAGAAAAACTGAAAATTTCTTGAAAGTAGGTGAGTTTACTTTCTTTTATATAATTAAATTATTCACTGGAATCCTGATTTGTATCGTGTACAATAAAATAATTATAAAAAAAAGGATTGGGGTGACTCAATTACCCCACGTGACCATTAACGCTAGTATCGAGTGTGTGTCTGTTCCCGGGTGCAAACATTTTGAAGTCTTCTCGCTTTAAAAATTAAGATTAACAGAATTATTCTTCTTCGGGGGAGAGAATTCAAAATTATTTTTCATTACTTAACATTAATTCTAAATGCTAATTCTGTGAGGCTTAAAATTACAGTTCACTTAAAACTAATTATAATATGAGCATTCATTTTAAAATATCATTGTAAATTTTCGTAAACATTGCCACACATTAGGGTTTACTCTCCTGACAATTCAGCTATTTATCAAGAATGCTTTAGTTTTTTAAAAAATGAGCTCGTTAGAAGAGCGGAAACTTCAGACAGTATAATTTTAATGTATCAGTGCTGCACAAGGTATTTTATAACTTATTTATTAATACTAAATGAAGAGAAAGCTTCATAAATATTAGCGACTTCCATGGGCTTGTCTTGCAGAGGAAAGTTTTTCAAAGGAAGGTTTACGATTAGAAATTGACACTCTGAGTACATTATCTAAATTTGGTTGAGATCTATATTTTGTCTTGAAAGCAGCCACCGCATTTTGCAATCTGTTCCAATTTAAAAATTCCAGAAAGAAAAATAAAATATATATTACTTAAAAGTTACATATATAAAATTTAATATACTTATCTTATTAATTTGTACGGTTTATAATTAAGATAGTTTTGTAACTTTAGTGTCAAAGTGCATTATTATTGCATTCAATACATTATTATTGTATAAGGGGGGCGATAAAAATTATGATTGATAGTGGGTCACCAGTATTGAAAGTTTGAGAAGCACCGCACTACAGAAGTGCTAAAGACGTAGCTGTTTATCTAGGATATAGCGGTAAGCGAATTTATATAAGCTATATGGAAAGTGCGTATATTAGTGAGATAGGAATTAATAGATAAAGTTAGATTCAGTGGTCAATTGCGTGATTATTCGGTAATACGTATTGCGTCTTCTCATTCTAGATCATCTTACTTAGATTAGTATTGTTGTGTATTGTGTTTATTGTGTTTAAACAGATTTTAGAATGAAGGATTTGAAGGTTCTTCGCTTTAGAAAACAGATTTTTAGAATGATGATGAATATTTTAAAGAGTGTTTTTGGTTCTTCTGGCTCAAGATGGCGACCGATTTCCCTCAGCTTGGTTTGGCAATTCATCATGAATAGGTCGCAATTTTATTTCGAAAATAGATAGAATTTTGTTTAGCGATGAAGCGCACTTCTGGTTGAATGGCTACGTCAAACAAAACTGCCGCATTTGGGTGTAGCTAATCCACAAGTGTACGTCGAAACACCGTTACCTCCAGAAATAATGGGCTGGTTATTAGTCCGCACTTCTTCAAAAACGATGGGGCAGTCAATGGTGATCGGTATAGAGCCATGATTACTAACTTTTTCATGATTGAACAATGATTGTGGTTCCAACAAGACATGCAACATGTCACACAGCTCGTGCCACAATCGATTTATTGAAAGACACGTTTGGTGACCGCCTAATTTCACGTTTTGGACCTGTGCAAGATCTGATTTAACACCGCTAGACTATTTTCTGTGGGGCTATGTAAAGTATGGTCTATGCGGATAAGCCACAAACTGACAACGTTGCATTCGCCGTGTTATTTTCTTGCAATATATCGCCTTTGAGCCAGCCGTGGTGATAGATTATCTTTCGATAAAAAAAATTCATGTCAATCGAATAATACATCGCTGTTTTATTGCAATTTAAAGTTTTTACCAAAGCTCTGATTTTATAAATTACAACTAAATGGACGTTGCATTTTTTCTTGTAATGATAAAAGGGTTAAGAATAGGTGCTTTTTTTTGCTAAACGAGGTAATAAAGATTATTTTTTTATAAAGATTACTTTTAAGGATGTTTACCCATATGATGGTCTGTTTTCAAGCATTTTTGAGAAACTTTTTTGACGGCCAGCAAATTGATAGAGAACTTTACGTTTTTTATCATTCATTTATATATAATTTAAAGAGTATGTATATAAATGTTTAGCCAAAAATATCCAGCAGAACGTGTGTTATAGAGCTCTGAACACACCCGCCTCGAAAAAATGGACGCTCACTTCCTCCAAGATTCCGACTGATTGGTTTACCTGAAAAAAAATTAACGACGTTCTAATCTATAGGCTTAAATGCCCCAAATGAACATTTTTCAATGAAAAATATCAAAAACTGGATTTTTGGTAGGCCTCTGAAGAAAAAGTTGCGAATTTCATTGGATTTTTCTTATGTTTTTGTTATAAAAAATAAAAATATTTTGAATTTTGGAATGATAGTTGTTCATTTGATACGTATATTTGTGCTAAGACTACCCGATAAATTTGAAATCATATGGTCAAATCCTTCTTGAGATATGATGACGGAAAGTTTGAAAAATACAATCTTGAGAAAAACGCGTTAAAAAATTCAAGTCCAATTGGAACAATGAAAATATTAACTTAGCACTTCAAACAACTGCTCTTCTAACACCTGCTTCTTAAAAACGACTTTGAATTTTAAAAAATCATTTTACCGCTGTATTCTAGACATGTTAAGGAAGCAATTTATGAAAAAAAAAATTTCATTTTTTGAACCCATCACATGGGTGAACCCCCTTAAGATGTTTGATAAGCAAAAATAATTTGCAAATAGCATATAAACCAATAAGAAAGCACAAGTTCTTTTGTTTAAAATTGCTGTTATTTGTGAAATGAGTAAGACATTGATCAATAAAAAATGAAATTTTAGCATTATTTTAAACTGCGGTTAATATATATTTGGGCTTAGAGTAGTTAAATCAGTTTTAGTGTGTGTGAAAAAATAAAGAACAAATTTTAAGCAACAAAAATTTATGTTTTCCACTGGCAAAAAATATGAACAAAATTTATGAAAAACTAACTATTTTTTAATGAGAAAGACATTCCATTCGGTAAAGTAATATTTTTCTTCCTTTTCTGGAAACAGTGGTTATAATTTTTTAACAAACAACGTAAATATGCGATATTATTTAAAAAGAAAAGGCAATTCACATCTATTGTCCGAAATTATAAAGAATCCATAAAAAACAAATTATGATATTAAGATTTGTGACTACACAAAATTCGCCGTTTGGGTGAAAATTTTTGAAATTTCTTTTATGTTTTTATTTTATAGCCCATACATTTAAGATCCTAAAAACATTCTATTTTTGTTTCCACGATAATTAGAAGGAAAGTTATAGCATAATTAGTAAACCGGAAATGAAGTTTACAAAACCGGAAGTAGATTCCGACACAAAAATTTTTTAAGATATTGAATTGAAATTTTCTGAACATGTTTTATTTATTTCTATCTGTGTTATGAATCAAATTCTAATCTCTGTGTATATATTTATGTATTTTATTCCTTTTTCATGGAAAAAAAATCATCAATTTTTTAAAATCCGTGTTTTTGCATAAAATTTGGTATATTTAAAAAACTTTCAAGAGTGTTAGAAATCTTTTAATTCCTAACTCAAATAAAGATATTATTCACGTGCTGTATAAATATTATGTGAATACAATTTATAAGAATTTTGTGTAACTGCAATTTTTCAACAAAATTTCCCTAAAACGACAATTGTTATAGTCTATAAAACTCTCCAGAAAACAACAAAAGGTTTAATAAAAGTTCGAATTAGCTAAATATGAACCTATAAATATGGTGAGTTTATAAGACGTACAGTTAGTAGAAATTTTTTTATACTCTATTAAAATCTTTAAATGCATTTTATGAGAAACTGTTTTTAATTTTTTTGCTTCACGGTAAAGTTCAATACAGAATTTCTTTTTATGATATTGAATTGAAATTTTCAGAAAATGTTTTATTTAGTTTTATCTCCTGTCTAGACTATAATATAATCTATGTGTATATATTTATGTATTTTATTGCACTTTTTGTGATAAAATAACATTACATAAAAAATGACAAATTTCAAACACTTTCAAAAGTATTACAAATCTAATAGCTCTAAGCAGAGATAATGATGTTATTCATGAACTGTATAAATATTATTCTATCATATTAATTAGAATTTTCAATACAAGGCTTACCGTAACTGCAATATTTCACTAAAATTTCACTTAAAACTCCCAATGTATCTAAAATTATTTTTAATTCTGTGGAAATTTTACTTGGAGTTCTAGTTTTATGCCCCATTTCAAATTAAAAAGTGTTTATTGATTTGAAAATTTATATATTTCAAAAAAAGTGCTCCGAAGGTAGTCATATACCTTAAATTTCCGAACTTTAAGATTTCAATGAAAAAAATACTTTTTCTATGCTTTTCTTAAATTTTTGCTTGATTGCTTCATAATTGGAAAACAATACTTATTTCATCAACCACTGAAAATTTTAAAAAATAAGTCAAAGTGTTTTAACATACACAATAAAACATTATTGATGAAGAATATTTATTTATAAATAGATGTTGTACAAAATTTTTATTGTAAATATAAGCAAAGTTCTGAATACTTAGAAGATGTGATAGAAAAATTTTAAAAATTGTTTTGTTACAAATATATTAAATCTATTCCAAAATACAATTAATATTATTAAATTAATTATGTCCAATGTAAGCTTTATTGACGTATCTAATTAATAGACCATTTTATGTGCTTTAATAACATTTTTTAGTAAAGATAATATTACAGTGTTACAAATTTCATTCCTATTAAGAATGATACTAAGTAATGAAAATGCTTAAAAATATAATAAAAGAACTACTTTAATATAACACAAATAATAAGCCACAAAATAGGCATCAATTGAGATCTCCTTGCTAAGAATTCGAAAAATTTGAAATAAAATTTGTAGTAAAAGAAATTGTAGGCTTAGAGGTAGCGTGCCCGCATCTTTAGTATAAGGTTGCATGTTCGATCCCGGCCGGATGCCCATGGTAGCCTAGAGGTCAAGATATCGAATCGTGGCTGGCATGTCACGAGTTCAAGCCCAGTACCACTAAAAACCCGCCGTGTAGGGGAGCGATGCCCGTTAAATCTGTCGAGAGTTCAAACGTCCTCCTGTTGGTGTGGTATGGTAGTTAGGAGATGAGGGTGCCAGCTCAGGTGTTGTCCTCGTCACTTGACCATGGTTCAACATTACGAGGTCCGTCGCCAAAAGCCCTCGTGTAGTTGAAAAGTGCGACGTTAATATTCACTTACTCACTCGATCACGGCTGGAGTCAATAGATTTTCTAGATGAGAAAGTCGTAGGTATGCATGTCATATGAATACGTAACATGTAAAAGGTCCCGTGAGTATCAATATGGCTCTGGCACTATCGGCAATATTTAGCATCCGATGAGAGCTTAAATCAATATTAATTCTTGTGTTAAAATTTTGTAGTGAGAGCCGCCACTAGATGGTACCACCATGGAATGGTTTTCACATTTAAGGACGCCGTGTCTGCAAAATCTTAGTTTCAAATAAGCAGCCCATTAGGGAAAAAATCTGATACTGATTTTTAAAATAATTTCACATACAATGCAGAAATAGAAAAATATTAAATAAAAATTAAATTCATTCATTTTTAATAGGGTTGCGCATTGGTATTTTTAACATTTGAGAAACAAGTACAATCCCCAGGACCTGGAGTCACTTTTTAGTGCGACACCATATTGGCAATACCAATTACCGCAAATAGTTTTGACGCCAGTTTCCTCCACAGAGGGAGGCACCTGAGCTCTGACGATGTGAATTTTGTTCTAAGAATTTAATTTTGAAGAGAGCACCTAAGCCAAACAGGCACTCAAGGGACTTTTTATATGCCACATAATCATGCGTCATGGACGCTGTCGATTTTCTGCATCATGATATTCCACCAACTTGGGATGGGATCGAAATCCCACCTTGTTTAATTAATTCATTTATAAGTTGTTATGATAAGTTAAAATAGAGTTACCTCATTGCAGTTGCTTTATTGTAGAGTTATTTTAATGCTTATGACTTGGCTGACGATGCATTGCAAAGAACTAAATACAAAGAACAAATTTGAATTCCATAAGTGAAAAATTTACAGAGAAATAATTAACATTGTCTCAGTCTGAATGCGTTTCGAAAATGTATAGTAGGAAATTAAAATTGTAACAAATCCAAATTAAATGCGCTTTTTGGAAAAGGAAATAAAATTTAAAAAATAACTAACTCAAAGGAAATATATTTTAAGATTAAAACAATATCAAAATATGTAAAAGGAATAATTTTTTTCGTGTAATGAGTAAGTCAGAAAATGTTATCATATGAAGTTTGAAGAAACTAGTTTAAGATATTGAAAGACATACGTATATTGTTGTTGCTTATGCCACCAGATCGACAGTAACATCAGATGAAGGTCAACGAAATTCAACGCGGCTCTAATGGCTAGAATTTACACCTGTCATTGTCTGAACTGTTTTTTTTTCTAAAAAATTCACATTATTTTCAGAGTTACGACCAATTGAAATAATTATCGGCTCTGTACAGAGGTCTGCTATATACCGCAGTGCTTCTCAAACTTTCACTACTGGCGACCAATTTTCAATCATAATTTTTATCGCCCCGCCCCCTTATACAATAATAATGCGCTTTATCGATAAAGCTACCATACGATCTTAATTATAAACCGTAAAAATTCACGAGGATGTATTAAATTTGTATTTGTTACTTTTAAGTAATATTGCCGCACGCATAAGTCCCGATACCAAGTCCCGATAGCCGAGTTGGCAGAGCGTTGGACTGAACTTCCTCAGGTCTCGGGTTCGAATCCCGGCCCCGGCAGATTTATCCAAAGACTGGAATTTTGTTCTCGTTTTTAATGTATTGTTTCTCTAGGTTCTAGATGAATCCAGATCATTCTTTAGAGTGCATACTGGGTATTTCTCGAATATTCCGAAGTGTATAAAAGCAGAGTTCATCGCCAGTTGGGCATGTTCTCAGTCCAGTGTTGTATCGAGCTCCCAGCGTTAGAATAAATCTAATTGTTTGTTTAATTGAACTGTGTGCTTCTTTCGAACTCCGTGACAAGTTTGGTGGAAGCGCGGGGTACAATTACGTCAAACGTGGATAATAGCGACAACCTTCGCAGGAGCCTCCGGTTAAGAGGATTATCCCCGAATTCGGACTGTTAAAAGAAAATAGTAGGAAGAGGACAAAAATGCCGACCGAGCAAGAAGCCAAGCCCGCTGTAGTAACACCTTCCTTACAGCAATGGAGGAGCCCATCGACCTTCCGAGGAGCGCCCGGGGAAGACCCTCTCAAATGGCTTAAAGAGTACGATCGAGTAGCCAACTTTAACAAGTGGGATGACATGATGTGCCTGGCTAACGTTTATTTCTTTCTTGACGGTACTGCGAGACAGTGGTATGTCAACAACGAAGACGCCTTAGATTCCTGGGAAGCGTTTAAAAATGGACTAAGTGGACTTTTCGGTGACCGTCAAAGATATACCAGAAGGGCAGAAGAACAACTAAAAATGCCGAGCCCAGCGTTCAGGCGAGAGTACACAGTCCTACATACAAAGTGTATTAGGACTTTGCCAAGAGGTAAATCCTCTGATGAGAGAAGACGAAAAGTGTCACACCTAATGAAAGGTGTTGCTGAGGATATTTATCAGGCCCCGTTGACGAGAGAAATCAACGACACAGCAAGTTTTATCAAATGGTGCAACTATATCGAAGATATGAAGCAGAAGAGAGTTGGTCGACCGAGATTTGAAAGGCTTCCAAACGTCGTACCGGTTGCATCCCTGACGGATGAGACTGATTTGGTCTCTCTTATTCGCACAATCGTACGAGAAGAAGTCCATCGACTAGTTAACCAGACGCAAGAATCTTTGGACTCCGATCCCCAATCCTTAGAAGAGATCGTTCAAGACGAAGTTGAAAGGGTTTTGGCCCCAGTGTCAACAAAACCTACAGAAACTAGACCACGACCAACATACGCCGCTGTAACCAGGAAATACAGAGCTCCTGTTCAGAATTCCCACCTGAACCAAGAAAAACAGATGTGTGGAGAACGGCTGACAACAGACCTGTTTGTTTCCACTGCGGACGTCCTGGACATGTAATGCGCTACTGCCGAGAGAGAAAGGCTGTCTTTGACAACTCTCGAAACCGCCGACGGAACTTCGACGACGTTGGCACTGAAGAAGAAATACGCCGACCAAACTCTTCTCGCCGTTTTACGCCAAGTCCCACGAGAGGCCGATCCCCAATACGTCGTTACAGATCCCCGTCGCCATATCGCCGATCCAGTCAGTCGCCAGGCCGTAGGAGCGAGGAAAACTAAGGAGAGCGACCTTCCAAGGAGGTGAGGCCGCGTGTACTGGAAATCCTCCGTCGACCGCCAAGATGACTGGTAACCAACTAGACGTAATAATAGATAAGAAGCCGATACGTGCTCTAGTAGATTCTGGGGCATCGTTTTCTGTCATATCCGATAAGTATCGCCGATTTTTAAAGAAAGTTCTGTTTGCCGATGCCAAGAGCGTTATGCTGAAAGTTGCGGATGGAAATTTTGTTCGGCCGATAGGGAAATGTGTTTTACGTGTCCGTATAAACAATCGAGAACTGCCTTTTGAATTTATTGTTTTATCACATTGTAGCCATGACGTCATCCTAGGATGGGACTTTTAGAGGCGTCTCAAGCCGTTATAGACTGTGGACAAAATGAACTTGTTCTAGAAGACATCTGTCGAGACTCCACAGCGCCTGACGCCTGGAATTTGTATGCCACCAGAGACTATACACTTAAGCCGCATTCTTTAACTAGAATAACAGTATCAGGATATCAAACCCGAGGAGACATAAATGTAGTTCTAGACGGCAGCAAACATTTGCTCTTCGAGAAAAATATTGCTACACCGTCCATGGTATCCACATATCGTAACGGAAAAAGTGATGTCTGGGTTACCAACCTGCAGTTCCGAAACCAAATCATCCCTAGAGGAATGTGCATAGGCCAAGCTGAACCACTAAATGAAGGGCATCTATGTGTTATTTCCGACACATCAGGTTGCTTGGATGACCAGCAAGAAACTTCGGAGTCACAGATGAATTGTTCGGTAATGATGTCACCCGAGTTAAGTGACGAACAGAGAAACAAGCTATCCGAACTACTCCGGAAATTTTCTGGGCTTTTCACGAAGACCGACAAGTCGACAGCCGCGAAGACGAATGTGAAACACAGGATTTTTACTGGTGATCATGCTCCAATCAACCAACGAGCCTACAGAGTCTCACCGACTGAAAGACGCATCATTCATGAAGAGGTTCAGAAAATGCTTGATGAAGGTATCGTCCAACCCTCTGAAAGTCCTTGGTCATCACCCGTTGTGCTCGTAAGAAAAACAGACGGTAGTTGGCGTTTTGCGTCGATTATCGCAAGCTGAATAGCGTCACGAAAAAGACGTTTATCCTCTGCCTCGTATTGACGATACGCTCGACTGTCTGAAAGGTGCCAAGTTCTTTTCATCCATGGATCTCCGATCTGGTTATTGGCAAATAGAAATAGACGAAGCGGATCGTGAAAAGACGGCATTTATTACCCCCGAAGGCTTATACGAGTTTAAAGTCATGCCGTTTGGTCTCTGTAATGCACCTGCGACCTTCGAGAGAATGATGGACAATTTGCTACGCCATTTTAAATGGACTATGTGTCTTTGTTACCTAGATGACATAATAGTGTTCTCAGAAACTTTTGAAGACCATCTTATACGATTAAGACTTGTTCTAAAATGTCTTCAGGAAGCTGGTCTTAAATTAAATTCAAAGAAGTGTCTTTTTGCTACCCAAGAAGTAAAGATTCTAGGCCATCTTGTATCTAGTAATGGCGTTCGTCCCGATCCCGACAAAATAAAAGCCGTAAGAAATTTTCCCACTCCAAAGAATATACATGACATACGAAGTTTTCTTGGCCTTTGTTCATACTTTAGAAGATTTATTAAAGGTTTCTGTTATCTCGCCGAACCTTTGCAGTCGTTGCTGAAAAGTGGCGTGGAGTTTCATTGGGGTCCTGAAGAGGTGGAAGCATTTAACAGTCTTAAGAAAGCACTTACTTCGGATCCAGTATTGGGGATGTACGACGAAAGAGCTTCTACAGAAATCCATACTGATGCAAGCGGGTACGGTATCGGAGCTGTCCTAGTACAAATTCAGAATAATGTCGAGAAAGTTATAGCATACGCTTCTAGAACTCTGACAAAAGCCGAAAAGAATTATTCCACCACAGAAAGGGAATGTCTTGCCATCGTATGGGCTACCAACAAATTCCGGCCGTACATATTCGGAAAACACTTTACTGTTGTAACTGACCATCATTCCTTGTGCTGGCTCATGAATTTAAGGATCCTTCAGGAAGGCTTGCCAGATGGGCCCTCCGACTTCAAGAGCATGATTTTGACGTAAAATATAAAACCGGTAAGAAGCATAGTGACGCCGACGCTCTTTCGAGAAATCCAGTGGAAGAGGAAACGGAAACATCAGACAAATTTTTAGCAGTCACGACGAGTATGAACCTTGCGGTGGAACAGAAAAAAGATCAAGACCTTGAGAAATTAAAACTTTTGAGCAACTCATCCAAAAACGAAGAATTCAGATTCATCGACGGTATCCTTTGCAGGAAGAATTTTGATCCAGATGGAAAGTTGTGGTTACCAGTCATTCCTAAACATCTACGAGCAGACATACTAAGGCACTTTCATGACGCCCCCACCGCAGGACACCTTGGTTTTGCGAAAACTTATGACAGGATTCGCAAGAGATTTTACTGGCCGGGAATGTACCGAAATGTCGTTCGGTATGTCATGCATTGTCGGGAGTGCCAAAGGAGAAAATCCGTTCCTCAACGACCACCTGGACGTTTAGTTCCCATCCCTCCAGCTATAGCTCCTTTACATCGCATTGGAATTGATCTCCTTGGGAGATTTCCAAAGTCTGCTCATGGAAACAAATGGATAATAGTCTGCACGGATTACTCAACGCGATATGCAATAACAAAAGCCTTGCCGACAGCCGAAGTCGACGAAATAGCGAAGTTCTTACTTGAAGAAATTGTCCTCAGGCATGGAGCTCCTCGAGTAATTATCACAGATCGTGGAGCCGTCTTTCGATCCAGACTTGTTTCCTCTCTCGTCGACTTGTGTAACATTGATCATCGTTTCACAACGGCGTATCATCCCCAAACAAATGGACTGACGGAGCGCTTCAATAAGACCTTGGCCGACATGTTGTCAATGTATGTGGATGTAGAGCAGAAAAATTGGGATGAAATTCTACCATTTGTAACCTTCGCTTATAATACCGCTAAACAAGAGACCACAGGTTTTACGCCGTTCTATTTACTTCATGGTCGTGAAGCGGAAACGACACTAGATACAATGCTACCATTCTGTCCTAACGATTTTGATGACAATAACATCACCAAGATAGCAGCCAGAGCCGAAGAATCACGACAGCTAGCCCGAGTGCACACTCTGAGAGCTCAAGACAAAAATCGTCGACGTTACGATTCCAAACATCAAATGGTATCCTACGCTCCCGGAGATCTCGTATGGGTTTATACTCAGTGAGAAAAGTCGGTCTCTCCGAAAAACTCTTAAGAAGGTATTTCGGACCGTATCAGGTGCTACGCCGTTTATCAGCCGTGACTTACGAAGTACAAGATTTTGATCCTGCTTCACGAAAAAAGAAAACTAAGAGAAGTTGTCCATGTACTGCGTATGAAACCGTACCATGATCCCGCCGAGCAAATCGAAACCGAGGATATTCCTCCCAAAGAATCATACAAAGGACCCATCACTCGTTCCAGAATAAAGACCCTTGAACAAAATGACAGCGGGGCGCTGTCTTCTTTTTTGAGGGGAGCAATGCCGCACGCATAAGTCCCGATACCAAGTCCCGATAGCCGAGTTGGCAGAGCGTTGGACTGAACTTCCTCAGGTCTCGGGTTCGAATCCCGGCCCCGGCAGATTTATCCAAAGACTGGAATTTTGTTCTCGTTTTTAATGTATTGTTTCTCTAGGTTCTAGATGAATCCAGATCATTCTTTAGAGTGCATACTGGGTATTTCTCGAATATTCCGAAGTGTATAAAAGCAGAGTTCATCGCCAGTTGGGCATGTTCTCAGTCCAGTGTTGTATCGAGCTCCCAGCGTTAGAATAAATCTAATTGTTTGTTTAATTGAACTGTGTGCTTCTTTCGAACTCCGTGACAATATATATTTTAAGCAAATTACTTTTAAGTAACAGGACAATTATCATGGTATTTTTCGTATCTATAATTTTTAAATTGGAACAGATTGCAAAATGATATTTATTTAAAGATTTATTTCTTCCATCATCCATTTCTAAAAGTTTAAATGTCATTAGAAAAATAGTCTAGTCTATATTGCTCTCAATCATATCCGTCACAATTAGCATTCTCGCGAACGTCTGCGCGAAACGTGTAATTGCAAATGTTGGTATTTTTTACCTTTGCAAACCTAGCTTATTCCCCAGGAGCTGGTATCACTTTTTAATGCGACTTTTTAATGCGGTACCAACTGCCGCAAGTAATTTTGATCCCCAGTTTACTCCTCAGAGGGAGGCACCTGAGCTCTGACGATGCAAAATTGAATTTAAGAATTTTGGCAGCCAAGCCAAACGGGCACACAAGGGATTTTTTACATGCCGAATAATCATACGACATGGCCGCTCATGACCGCTGTCGATTTTCTTCATCATGAAAATCCACCGACAGGGGCTGGGGTTGAACCCGCAACCTTAGGTGCAGATGGCCAGCGACAAACTAGCTACGCCACCCAATCGGCACTTGTTGAATTGTAAAGAGAATAAAACCAAGAGCACGGCAATGCAAAAATGAAAAATGATTTTTTTTAATGAATGCTCATATTATAAATAGATTTAAACAAACTGTAATTGCAATCCTCTCAATTTAGCATTTATTATTAATGTTAAATAATGAAAAAGAATGTAAAATTCCGATAAAGAATAATTGTGTTATTTTAAATTTTTAAAACGAGAAGACTTCAAAATGTTTTAACCCGGGAGCAGACGCGCACTCGATACTAATGGTAATAGTCGCACGTGGTGACAGAATCACCCCGAAGCTTTTTTTACAATTATTTTTATTGTACACAATAAAATAACAATTAGAGTGAATAAGTTAACTAAGAGAAAGTATACTTGCCTACTTTCTGCCTTTTTTCATTGATAATTTGAGAAAAATTCCAATAGAACCGAATTAAAATGTTTTGTTTTAAGGTACGCGAGATCTTAATAAAGGGCACAAATTACAGAAACTTTTCACGAACGTTACAGGAATGATATCTGTAAGCAAAACTGTCATATTTTGTTCAAATTTCTGTAGTTTGACTCTGTACCCCACGCGACCGCTCCCGGTTTAAATATGTAATCAATGTAAAACTATGAATGTTAGTTCTAAAAAGGAATTATATAAAACGTTTTTCATCATGCTTTATACGTTTCAGAATACTCATAAAAGCAAATATTGGCCAAATAATCCTTCAATGTGCATTCTGTGCTTTTCGAAACGCCATATAACTCTTTCGTATAGGCGCATTATTTACAACTTCCCTAAATGAAAAATAAAGACATAAAAAATGAACGAACTAGCCATACCAGTAAATTCGAAGGTCAAACAGATGAATTTTTTTATCTTCCTAGAATATTTCTCTGTGCTGGGTTTTGTTTTTTCTTTGAAATAGTTTTTTTATTTAAAAAGAAAACTCAGTAAAAAAATCTCTCATCGTGGGATTACAGCAATTCGAACAAAATGTTATGTTTTTATATAGTTATAGGATCAGATAGCTAATGAATGTATCGAATTGAAAGCTTTCATGTTTGATGAAGTAATATTAATAAATTCTATCAGTGTAAATGTGTATTTTTTATTATGTGTTAGAAATTCTTTTTTTACTTCATTACAGTAAATTAATTTTTTTGAAATCTTTTATTTTCGATATGCTCGCGCCCTCCTTGTAAGGTTATCGCCCCCGGGGGCACGCCCCATACTTTGAAAAACACTGATATACAGGCAAAATATTATAATAGAAGCATTTTTCACAAAAGGAGAATATTTTGAAAATGGGTCATTCTATGTTCATTTTTTGTCAAAATATTGTACTTAAATAATTTTTTAATAATATTCTTAAAACAATATTAAACATATTTTCTAATATAAGTGACACTAAATATAAATATTATCCATTTATACGCTTTTGCAAAATCCCGGTTCCGAACGTAGTCGGATACCTTAAAGGCAAAAAAAAAGTTTACCTTCACCTATATCAATTCGAATTTTGAAACCTCAAAGAGAAAAAGAAACACAAAAAAATGTAAATGGGCAAGCAGAATTCAAGATCAATAAAAATATTACGTTTTGAAAACATTATTTATATCTTAGGAACTGAAATTTCAATGTTTTTGGATAAATGTGAAGTAATTTAACTATGAATATTTTTAAAAAAATGTTAGAAATGGCTATATTAATTTGTTAGAAATAAAAATACAAGATAACATTTAATCACACAACACCGGTTTTCAGTAATAAATAAAATATAATACTAAATTAAAATCTTCCACTAATTCATTACATTTATGTATCTGATGCAATTCCAACTCGAAACAACGGGAAAAAGAAATTAACAAAACAACCAATGTAATCAGGAAAATCACAAGTCCTCAAGAGAAAAAGGGTTAAAAAGGTATAAGTAATATCTTAATCTTAGTGATTACTTTAAGAAAAAATTCAGGAATCCTGAATCTGACGAAATAAGTATTTACTATAAACACGACACATTTTATTATTGCTTAATAAAATTTCAGGCACGGAAAAATTTTACTTCAGGTTTTCAAATATTTGAAAATCATCAAGAGATAAAATTATAAAGTACACTAATTGTTAAAAAAATTTGTAAAATTTAAGCATGCCCACTTCACTTTATTTGCTAAAAACCTGAATTTGTTGTTCTAAAACGTATGGATACTATTAATAGCAATACATAGTTTGAGTTACAAGGTTAAATTATGTAACATTTTTATCAAAAAAATGTCTATTACATAGGATTTTATTCAATCATACTTAAAGATATTCGTTATAGACTGCAAGTATACTCTTTCATTTCGATAATATATTATTTTAACTCGAAATATTCCAACAACATCGATATTGATGGCTTTCATAAAATTTACATTTAAATGCAAGATATATATATATATATATATATATATATATATATATATATATATACACTCTGTCGCAAAAATATATGCACCCAGAAGAAATCAAGCTACAATCACGAAACTCGGCAAGAATGTAGTCTGGTAAGATATATGCAAATGATTAAAATTTCGAAGCCAATGAGACAAGGCTAAGTGTGCTATGCGCATATTAGTTGCGCAACTGGGAGAGTTTAAAAGCATGAGTACGAGCGCCGTACGGCTATTCAAACGAATCTGATGACTTTGATAGACGATATTGAGACTTAGGATGCCTCTAAGACGTAACCGGCGGCAGTACGAGCAGCTGACGGACTTTGATAGGGGCCGTATAATAAGCCTCAGAGAAGCAGGTTGGTCGAATAGACGTATCGGCCGCCACCTCGGTCGGAGCGATATGGTAGTTGCTCGGTGTTGGCAACAGTGGATCACAGAAGGTAGAGTGTACCGTCGCGGAGGGTCAGGACGTCCCAGGAACACAAATGATCGCGAGGATCGTGCAATCAGAAGAGTGGCCACTTCGGCACCAACAACGTCGCTAGCATCGATTTAACGCCACTTACCTCCTTCCAGACATCCAGTGCCATCAAGAGAAACCATAAGGAGACGACTGACCGAAGTTGGCTTGAGGAGCCGACGTCCGCTAAGACGCTTACCACTGACCCCACATCATAGGCAGTGTCGACTGATTTTTGCCGACCTCGGGCAACTTGAGTGTGACAGACTGGAGACGTGTCATCTTCAGTGATGAATCCCGATTCAGTCTCAGTGCTGATGACCACCGCACACGTGTCTGGAGGCGCACCGGCCAGCGGTCCGATCCGGCATTTATTGTCGAGCGGCATACAGCAATTTCACAAGGTGTGACAGTGTGGGGAGCAATTTCTTGGGACACACGATCATCTTTAGTGGTCCTTCAAGGCACTTTGACAGCTCGCAAGATACGTGGACGATATTTTAACGCCGATTGTGCTACCCATGCTATCAAGTCGCCCAGGTGCTATTTATCAACAAGATAATGCTCGTCCACATACTGCGCGACTCTCCCAACAATGTCTTCAAGGATATGACGTCCTACCATGGCCTGCCAGGTCACCAGATCTTTCGCCAATAGAGCATGTCTGCGACGCGCTGGGAAGGCAACTGCAGCCGTCCCGAGATACAGGAGAATTAACTGCGCAGATGCAAAGACTATGGCAGGATCTTCCACAGGGGGTCATAAGTGATCTAATTGAATCGATGCCACGCCGAATTTCGGCTTGTATAGCTGCCAGAGGTGGCTTTACTACTTACTGATTTTTAACCTTTTGCAAGCTGTAACCGCTTAATAAAATGATATTTTTTCTGAATTTTTAATCATTTGTTTATTTTCATATACACTACATGCATACCAAATTTCGTGAATGTAGCTCAATTTCTTCTGGGTGCATATATTTTTTTGCGACAGAGTGTATATATATATCATTAAATACACTGGATACACATTTAATTTTTTGTTAAATTTAAATCTCGAAAACATATTTCCCTTTCGATAAATGGAAAACATCTTGATTTACGAAAAAGTAAGTGAAACCATTTATTCTAAAAAATTTCTTAACTTAAAATTTAGAAAACACACCCAGGTAATAACAATAAAAGAATATTGTTGAATACAGATCATCAAAAATATTGAATTAAGAATATGTGAACACAAAATACGGAAATAAGCGTTCTTTTAGTATAGAGGGGTAATTTAAATTTTGTTTAAAGTATGTGTGTATAGAAAAGGTATATAGGATTAATAATGCATTTCTGCTTAAGCGTTTCTTAAACATTAAATAATTCTTTGTCCTTTTTCTTCTTCACTTTTCCATAATTAGTTCTCTTATACAGCTGTCTTTTAGCATCTTCTATCGAACAATAAAAAATCATTTAAAAACTGTCTGTGATTTTAAGATTATATTAGAGTGTCTCAAAAAACTCATGCTGCTATGTTTAATAAACGTAACAACTAGGAATTCTTTCCCATTATTTTTATTAATTCGCTAAATTATTCTAAAACCTAACATATTTTCGTCAGCATTTCTAAGGTCAATCAAAACGTATTTCTCTTTTTCTCTTTGTTTAGAAATTCGTTAAAAAGACAACAAATTGTCAAAAGACCACACAAGCAAAGCAACTAACATCCCCCCTTCTTCTAAAAAATATCAGTTAACTGAATTTTAAATCAAAAAATTAACTGTATATAAAATAAGTATAAAAGTGCTTAAATTATTTTACATCTATAAACTAAATTCTTTCGGTTCAGCGACTGTCATTGTGAGAACAAAAGGAAAAATTTCCTGACCTTATGATTCGGATCTACTAGCCATTTTGAATTTGTGTGAAAGTAATTTTAATCCCAAATATAAATTGTCATCTTTTCAAATTTATAATAGTTTAGGGGATCTGAAATCCAACAGAAAAATTATTAAGATAAACATTTAAAATGCTTTTGAAAAACGGAAAGTAAAACATAAAATTAAATAAAAATACTCATTGTTTATTTACTCATTTGGATGAATTTTTTTAACTTTTTATGAAAACAATATCCTAAATTAAAAACTACAGAATACAAAAACATCTCGCCTTGAAGTTTAAAGTAATTGGTGCCTTTATATGTTGCAATAACTAAAGATCCATCTATGAAATAGCTCAAGTACAAATACAAATTTTTGGGACAAATTTCTCGGCTAATACTTGTTTAACGTGTAATTACTTTCATTTACGTACTTTGATTTTTTATACCTTTACACAATTCAATACTTAGAATAAATTCAGAGAGATACGATAATCAATAACACTCTTAACAAGTTATTCTACGTCCAAAGTGTTTTGAATTTCATTTATGCTTTGTTCGAAAATCACATGTAAGATGAGTTTATATATATATATATATATATTTTGGAATCTTTGTCATTGGAAGTAGACAATGGAAGTCTAATAAGAAATGTTATGAAATTTATTTCATTTCTAACAATTCAAAAACTATAAATTTTAAAAAGACGTTCTCGTTTTTAATAATTCCTTTTGTGGTAATAAGGGATTAGAAGCATAGACTTAAGTTAGTCTAATAATTACTCATTTTGAATAATTATACTTTTTTCAAGACTCAAACATGTATTACTTATAGCAAATAATTCAGTGAAATCTTGGATTCCTGTAACATTGGTGATTAGGACAGAATATTTCCATACAGTATACTAAAGATTTTGTAAAATTAACCAGCATTTCAAAGCGTGAAATCCTTCAAGAAGATTAAAACCTATGTTCGAATAAATTAGTCAGAGCATGCCACCAGCGATTAGAATATTCTACCTGAAAGATATAATTTAAAATTGTGTAATCAGAACATAAGTAATCCAGAGATTTTGCTGAAGTAGTTTTAGAGAATATGGTAAAGAAAAGAATGTAGAGAAAAAAATATGCATCAGAAATAATCAAAAATGATAAACAAAAATGCGAATTAAAAACAAGCTAAATTACGCATTGGATTTGAGGAGGATATAAGCTCCAGACCAAGTGAGAATGCAAACTTAAGATTTAATTTATCGGCAAATTATTAAAACTGGTAAGTGAAAAAAAAAAAAAAAAATGTTTCCTGCAAAAGTAGCAGTTCACACAGTTAGGCGATGATTAAAGGACAAAATACTCGTTCAACAACTGAAAAATATTGACAAGGATAAAGACAGAGCTCTTGAAAATAAATTTTAATATTTGTTGTACACTATTGGGAATCGGTATTAGGGGGAAATAGTGGATAGTTTCCCATCACACAACAGAGAAAGCCATGTAAAAGCTGTGGATAATTTAAAAACTCATTTTGGAAAAATAAACATTTTGGTGGGAACTTATGTCAGAGTTGTCGAAAAGTAAATAGTATCTGAACAATCTAATCAGAAATTAGCTTCAGTAACCTTCTAAGATGAACTTGAGTTTCATTTATGAACTTTTTAAGTTCTAGAAGTTTCAATTAGAAATTTCCGAAAGTTTGTAATAGAAGTCTTTCCATTTTAGCAAGGACTGCAGGAAACTACTAGGTCAGTTTTATGTTATTCATCAAAGAGAATAATATTCTTAGTGATGTTCGGTTTTAATTTAATAAGAGACGATGATAAGAGGATCATCAGGAAGAAGAAATATAACTGAACTTCAAGGCATAAAATTCCAACTGTATGGATGTTACTGATGCCCATTAAAGTGCCTAAAATCGAGAAAATATTATACTTATTTTACGACGGCTAGTGTGCCAATTTTGATGGTTTAAATTCTCGGAAACTAATGCTGGAAGAAAAAGACAGAAGACAGTAAGGCAAAAGAAATGTTGCTCTGTGTGCGTTCTTCTTAGACAAATATTTGAAAAATGTCAAATGATTTTAAAATATCTAATTTATCACAAGAAACCTGTCACTTTAAAGACCTTAATCTACTGCATTATGATTTACTGCAGTTTTTTCATGCAATACTTTTTGTATCACTACATTGAAAATTAAGGGGTATACATAAACAAAATACTCAACTTTGAGAAATTTAACTAGTTAGAGCTAATTAATTAAATAAAGATACTCGGCTGTAAAATTAATTATATATACTGCTCACTTAAAGTAAATAGTCAAATTGTTTTCTAGGTTCTTCATTAACACACAAAAAAGTAAGATACTTATCTTTTGACTTTAACTATTTTTTGGGAACAAAAATGACGATCTTCGCAATTCGCATAAAACGCATTTTCTGCTGTAAAACTATTCGCCCTCCCCACTAATATACTCATCATAGGAACCGTTATGCCACATATTTTGGACGAGTGGGTTTAAAAGAATATTTATGCTAAGTATCGTCAGAGTATTCATAAAAATATTTATTTTATGTAACTTTAAGTGAGTGGTAATTATAACTACCGTCGGTAGATAAAGGGTTAACATGTGATCAACTTTATTCTTTCGGCAACACACGCAAGGAGAAAAATGAGGAATTCTCTTGAAATCATCAATCGATTATTCTTGAAATCAAATAGGAATCTTCGTTCAAATGTGTTTCATCAAACTTTTAAGACCAAGTTTCCATTTGATGGTAAAGAGGAAGCAGTAAGTGTGCTGAGTGTGATGTCATCTCGCAAATGTCATGTATTTTAATTTTTTGTAAAAAAATGAATAAGGTATCCCTTTAATCATCAAGTAACTGGTAAATGTTCCTTATTTGGCGGTGTTTAAGAATGCAAACATAACTATTACAAAATAAAGTTAAAGCAATTAGGAAGTGTTGTATAAACCTGTTTTATCCGAAATTATAATGGCTGGCTATGAAGGTCTTTTGTTAGATAAGCTAAAATTCTTGGGAATTGTTGTAACTGAAACTCACTTCTCTTCAGAATCTGTAGATGCCTTCATAATAACAGACATTATTGGTAACTCATAACAAGCAATCGTTATTAAGTTTACCTGAAGTCGAAACTCATCTCATATAATAATGATCAAAGTAACGAAAATAAATTATAAAAGAATACGCTTAATCAAACATCCTTGTTTGTGTGTGGTTTGTTAAAGCAGCTGAAATTGCTGACATTTGAAGACTGGATGTCATTAAAACTAAAATTTCCATAGAAAAAAAAGTCCTCCAAATAAGTTGTTTTAACTTAGCTTAAAACAAAAAAACTTTAAAGAAACAGTAAAATTAATCAGGATAACGAATTAGAAGTTTTTTCCTTGTGCTGATGGTAGTCCTTCTATAACTGTCAGTTTCACCCATGTTAAGAAAAAATTACACAGAACTCTTTCCTCGCAACCTATATGACAAATATGAAATAGTTCTTGGGAGTGAATTGATTAAGGAATTATTGAGAAATTTCCTCCAAATAAAGTGGTACTTTGCTTGAGATTTTCTCACCTCATATCATGAAAGGAATTATCAGTTTAAATCCCATTTGTCTATTTTTGACACATCTCAGCAAAGTCGCTATATCATTCTTTCTTAAATTTAAATGTGCTTAGGTCAAATGTAATTGATCCGACTCCGGGAATTTATTATATATATATATATATATATATATATATATATGATTCAAAATGAAGCAACGTAGTGCTATCACCGATATTAAAACAGCATTCTTACAAATAAATGTTTCCAAAGAGGACAGACTTGGAGAAAAAAATTTAAAAAAAACACTTAAAATGTTTCACCATACAGAATTGTTTTTTCTTTTGATTGAGTTAAGAGCAATACTTTTCTGTCTGCCGCAGTTATAGAATATCATATTAAAGCTAGCAAAGACGTTGACTGAAATCTTAATAAGATACTACAACAAAGTATCTATGGTAACAATGGTATAATTCGTTTCACGTCAGTCTCTAGAACTCAAATGATTTTATCTTCCAGTCTAGTCGACTAAAAATACAAAGTTGCTTATTTCAGAGACTGTGGGAATAAATACACACACAGATTCAAACCTGAACATGGTTGGGAAATCCTTGTGTTAGTTCAGAAATGGCATCAGCAGAACAAGAGGAAACGTAAGCTAGATTAATGAATCAAGTCTGTAGAAAACATAGAAATGAATTGTACTTTCAATAACTTATAACATTTTATTCTTATTTCAGCTTCGTCTCTTTGACTGCGGATAAAAATTGTGAGATTTGTTGCCAATAGCCCTCGTGTAACTTGATAGTGTGACGTTAATATAACTATCTTTTCCCTAACCTTACTTCGTCTCAAGTTAATGTTAGGAAAACTTAGATGATGGACATAGGATGGTACATGGAAATCTCTGGTAATATGAGAAAAAGTTTCTGTGGGGTGATTTCAAGAACTAAAAGATATTAGGGAAATTAATGTATCCAGATTGATGCACATCACAGAAGAGAAAACATGGAAAAATTCCCACTTTTTGCTATGCTAGCACAGACGCTTATGCTACTGTGGTATTCTTGACACTAGAAGAAACAAAAGCTGTGAAAGGGTTCTTTCTTATTGCTAAATCCAAAATAAAGCCTTTTAGAAGAAAATCTTATAAATGGAACTTTTAGAGGCCTTAATAAGAATACGGTTGACTAATTCAGTAGTTGAAGCATTCAATTGGAAGAAAGCAAAATGCTCCTACACGAAAGATTCAACTACTGTAACCGCATGGATTTCTTGAAAAGAGAACTGGTTGATATTTGTTCGAAATCAATAACAAGAAATAAAAAACTGGTTTCTTCTTTGGTTTGGAGTCATGTAGCTGGTGAACACTGAATTCTTGAGATTTGCCATCTAAAAGGTATATAACAAGACAACTTGTGTCACCCCTATGGTGGGTACTCCCGATGGTGAACACAGCCTTATGACTTTCGGTATAGTGGTACCTTGAATGAAAGCATACAAGAAAATAGGAGATCAAGATGGAAAATGAGGAAATGTGTATTTTGATTGTATGAAAAAAAAATTTCAAGCATGTACATATACCAGATTTTGAGAAAAGGTACCTCGAAAACAGCCAATTTAACATTGTCGGTATAGAAGCTTGCGACTCTCCTAAGTTGTTGAAAATTTACGTTGAGATCAACAGTTTTTTCAAATATGAGAATAATTTTTAACGTTGAACAGAAAGAAACTATACGTAAATTCTTATCAAAGTGCATCATTTGCGAGTGATTATCTTATAAGAAATCAAAAGATTCTGGACCATTAATTGTAAATTTATTCTGATATGTTGCTGTTTTCAAGGCCACTGGAGTAGAGGCCGTATGGTCGTTATTCTTTAGGGAAAAAATCACAAAGCTTGAATAAATATATAGAGATAAATAAATATATAGAGAGTATGAGCTATATATAATAGTGTAAGAATTGAATAAAAAGATATATTACTTGGATTTTAAAGTAACAAGTTCTCTTAATAAGTACTTTTTGTTAAAACACAAAAATTCATCGAAATAACTAAATCATAAATGATTCAATTGCATTTAACTGAAAAATATTCTCATTTTGATACATGAATTGACTAAATTCATCATAAACACAAATACAAAATTTTAAAAAGTAACTAGTCAGTTTATATTTATATATATATATATATATATATATATTGTGTGCTTTATATTTCTCATATAATTCTATTTCGTACTAATGCATCACCTTTAACGTCGTTTGAATTGCACGAGTATTGCTTCAAATCTTTTTATCCCAACGATGAGTTTACTTTTCTTTCAATGCTGTCTGAAGTCCTTTTAAGAAGATTACTTCAACATTTCTCTCAGGTTTTTCATCGAATTTAAGGCCGGATTGTAAAAAGGTGCTCAAGGAGGAAGACGCTCTTTAAATCCCGTTTTTGTTGACTTAGAAAGAGCCAATGTTAACATCACTTTGTTGGAATGACTTCTCTTACAGCGTAGCAAATGATGATTCTTTTCAAACGTCTCTATATACTTTTACTTTCCTTATGGCATAAAGTTTCAATTGTAAAAAGAATATCCCTAGGCATAAGTATAAAAAATGTCGATAGTCAGTTTTATTTATTTATATACTAGTTGAAATAACCGGAATTGCATAGGAATTGGTAACGTTTGGAAACATTTTAAGTAAAATATCACGGTTATTAGTATTTAATACACTATTAAATCACATAAGCAAAAGCTTATCAATAATTATATTAGTTATATTAAGACAAAAAATATGGATCTTATAGATAAATAATATGCACAATTCTAATACACCAACTAAATTGAAATATTTATTTAAAATTAAATGCCTCAAGTTCATTCAACTATGAAAAAGGAATTCTCACATCTTTGATAAAAATTGTTTAGTAGAAAAATTCTCTCTAACATTACCAATAATACCAAAGCTTTTCTCTGAGAAGTAAATGAAAAAAATAAATGAGTCGCTCAGAAGCCAATGCGGTTAAGTCGATTTTTTGATTTTTGTAAATTTTGATAAAATAAATGATACTCTTCTTAGTTATTAAAGGATTTACACGGGGTTTTCTTTTTTCTAGGTCATAGACTTAATCGCATTGGCTTCTGAGCGACTCAATTAAAAACCTGAGGGGATACTCCCTTTCCGCTTAACAACAAACCAATCACCTTCCTCTAAGTTATCCAACTGCTCATATTCATTTAGTTCAAATTATAAAACTGTAATTTACATGTGTTATATAGTTCTTAAACATTCGTGGACAAGAACACCTGTAGCCATCTGTTACAGTTAATCTTAACTATATACAAATTTTATTACAGCATCAAGAAAAGCTTTTTTATATATATACAGAGAGATAAAAAAAACATTATGTAGCCATTCGCTACAATATCATAATCATCTGTACCCTAGAACAATCTAAGAAAAGAGCAGAATTAAGAATGACTACATTGAAGGTTTTCAAAGAAAAGTGTTAAGTTCACAAACGTTTTGCATTATTAAATAATTTGACACATTTTTCTTAAATTTCTTGGACTTCTGATTAAATATAAATTAAGATAATGTGTCGATCTATATGCTGAGAAATACTAAATTCAACTTATGACATTCTCGAAGGAGAGAATTTTTTTAATATTATAATATATATTTGAAAATTAAGTTCAGTATTACTGAAAAAGTAACAGGAATGGGTACTTTAAAAATACATTGAATGTTAATGTAATAAATATCTACAAATGGTATTTCTTGACTGTATGTGGATTTTTCGCCTCTAACTAAATTCATGCGACGTCACAGTCAAATGATATACGCAACCAGACAATCAGCTCATGCATCTCGCTGTTGCCAGCGTTTGCTATTTACATAAACTATTTTTTTAAATGTACATAGTTGTTAACAATAAAAACGCACATAATAAACAAAATGCACTTGATTTAAAAATACACGTATACTATAAGAATATATTTTTTTAATTTTGAAGGATCTTGATATTTGAACATCGTAACGCAACTATTTTATCTAAATTTTGCTTGTAGAACAGTAACAATAAGTCTAATATCAGTTTTTTTTTATTCAATGAGAACACGTTATTTTTTGTCTCATGTAACTCTCATCCAATAACTTTGAAGGTATTTTAAATTTAATTAGGAAAAATATTTTTATTTTTTTCTAACTTTAATATTTTTATTTTGGTTAGACAGTAACTTTGAAAAAAAATAGGAACCTCATAATTGCTGTCACATACACACACATTGCTCATCCTGTGTACAAATTTTTATCTTTATCCATCAGTTATATTTATGATAAATATATTTCCAATCGCCTACTTATGTTTGATATCAAAGAGGAATGTTGGCGTAACATTGCCAGTAATCCTTCAAATTTGAACTGCACAATCATATAAAATATCTATATCAGAAATTTATATATAGTGCTTTTCTATCTCTCCCTTCTTTTTTCTTTTTCTCTCTCTTTCTCTTTCTCTCTCTCTTTCTCTCTCTCTCTCTCTCTCTCTCTCTCTTCATATATATATATATATCTCATCTATATATATATATTTAACATATTCCTCCTCGCTCTTTAACTCCTAATAAGGTGCTCTTGAGGCAAAACTTTAAGGTATCCGACTATTTGCGACAACTATTTTTTTGAAAAAATGGAAATATGGGGACTTTTTTGTTATTTCTAGATTTATTTAGTATATTTTTAGACAAAAATCCTAAAATTAAAAACAGAAAAAAAAATTATTTTTATTAAAATCGAAAAAACTGGTGAAAATGTACAAAAAATTACATAAACGGGGCCCGCTCTGTACAAATATTTTATATGCAAATTTTTAATTTTTCAATTTTGATGTGTTAAAATAAGCAATTAGCCTTCAGGATAAGCGATATTTTAATTTTTACAAAACCTAGAGCACTTTATGTTAGTCATTATATGAAATTGCTTAAAAAAGCAGTGATTATATTCACATAAAGGACTGTAAATTTTGAAATAAAATAGCGATTGATAAACCTGAAGGTCAAAACAATTTTATTGTTACACATAACATACACAAAAAATTTCAGTGAATTATTTCCAAAACTTTTTGAACAATCTCTGTCCCCGTTTGAATTTTTCGATAAAAACACATTTCGAGTAAAACGCATGTTTGACATCTTGTGTAAAGTTACGGCATCTGATCTTACTAAAACACTTGTAGGTTTTGTTCTTGTGAAGGGAAAATAAAAAACTTGGTATTTTTATTAAGCTAATAAGATGGCCTTTAAAATAAAATCATAAAAAAAGTTTCCATTTTTGAAAAAAATCATGATTTTAGGGTAGTCGGATATCTTAAGTCCGTGACATATTTAAAGCGCGTCAGGCATCAACTATGTTCCATAACTATCTTTCCAGTAGATCAAATCCATTTCTTAAGAATTACATACTCTGTAAATCAAGTTTTTCCCTAAAGCTTTAGCTCAGATAATGCATTTAAAGTAATTTATCTTTCTCTCACAACACAATCAAAATAACTAAAAAATTTAGATTAAAATAGAGTTAGTTTATCTTGTATTACAAAATAAAAAGTTCTTTTTAAAAATGCGCTTGTAAAAAGAGAAGTCAAAAGTTTGAATGCATAAGAAAATGTGTGTGATAATTGTATTTAAACTCTGGAGGCTAGGATTAAAATTTTAAAAGGTATGTGTGTACCCCTTTAAGAATGTGTTGAACTGATATTAATAGTGGCATAATTTAATTAGTAAAATGTTGCAACTCGAGGGAGGACTCTTTAAGTCACAAGAGCTGTGCCAAAAGCCAAAGGCTAATGTGACATAGAAAGAGACTGCAATTTATATTTAGTTAGGCTTCAAATTTCTACATGCGTGGATACAATTCTCGTCATATGATCATGGTTCAGAATCACGTGGCTTGTTATCATTTATTAAAATTATTCTGCACAGCGTAATATTTTATTAAATTAAGTATATATCTATATATATATATATTCGATTTCTTAGGGTGTATTACAATTAGAGTATAAACTACAACATTACAACAATTAGTTTAAAATAATTACTATTACGACTGACTATTACAACATAGTATGAACTACAAATTGTTGGTAAAAAAAACACCATTGATTTCTTTTAAACAGTTTTATTTTCTTCTTGATAAAATATACAATAATGAAAACAATATTTTTTTTCAATTCCTACGATTAGTTCACAATCTCCCTATATAGTATATATTGTTAAAATTTTCAATCGTTTATAAAATACATTTTAAAGCACTCAATTGAGCTAAAATTTAATATACACGATTATTTTGGATGGCAATAAGATAATTTAATTTTAATTAATAAAAATGAATTTAGTAAAACAAATTATTCAGAGAATTACAGATACAGCCACATTGGCATCATTTTTGGCAACTTGTATCAAAACTTTAAAAGGTTTTTTTTCTCACATTCTAAAGCATTCAGTTGAACTGAAATTTTATATACACGATTGTTTTGGATGACAATACGATACTTTAGTGATAATTAATAAAAATTAATTGCCAATTAATATTGTGATGCTTTCATATGTATGTACATGTTTATATATTAATTGTAATTATTTGATAAAAAGTAACTAAAATAAAAATTTTCTTTGTTGACCTAAGTAGGAATTGACTTCCAAAAAAAAAAAAGATTTATATTATTTCCTTAGAAATGTTTATAGATAACATGAAAATTCTTTTTGTTGAAGAAAATAATCTCTGGCGTGCTATGTTTACTATGCGTGAGAAGGCCGTGTCTGTTTCTGGTAGAGATTGTTAAAACTATGTTCTTTTCTTGTGAAAATACTACACCTTTCAACTTATTTTCAAGTTGAGTGAGAAATTCGGTTCAGTTATTGTAAACTGGAAGCCATCCCTATGAAACCCTTTTTTACGAAAGACCTTCAAATTGTTTAAACTCTTTCGACAAAAATTTTTAATGAACAAGTTTACGCCTCATTTATCATAGAAATTAACACAGCTGCTTAAAGTTATTTTAAACATCTAAGTTCAACTCTAATCACTAACCAAGTACGTGATTGTAATGATTTTTAATTTTTTTTTTGTCCATAAAGAGATCAATCACTGTTTTAAGATGGAAATATAATATATATATATATATATATATATATATATTATTCTTTTTGTGGGCTGCGGTAGCCCAGTGGTTAAGGTATCCAACCATGGCAGGCATGTCATAGTTATCCCAGTACTAAAGATAGGGCAGCGATACGTTAAATCTGTCGAGAGCTAAACGTTCTCCCGTTGGTGTGGTGTGGTAGTTTTATAGAGGTGCCATAGGCATGACCATGGTTCAAATTATACCCTCGTGTAGCTGAACAGTGCGACGTTAATATTAACTCACTCACTCATATAATTATTCTTTCTTTTTTTAAGAATGGTTTCCTTTTCTTAGTCTGTTTTCGACACTTTTATTTATTCCTTGAATTATTTATAGCATTCAGTTTTTTTTTATTCGACTTTTTTATTTTCAGATTCTTTTTATTACTTTTCTAACTGTATTAGTATTTTTAGAAAACCAGTGTAGAATTTATTTTATTTCAGGAATGTAAAAAAAATCAAAACAATTGAAAGTCAAAACTTTTTTGAAAAAAATTGAATTCTACTGTTTATTTTTTCTATGCATTTGTTGAATTTATTATTTTGTAGAATTCCTCAATGAAGTTTGTTTGCTTTATGTTATACAAATAAATTAGATGAGATTTGTTTGCCTATCATGCTGATAAAAAGAGGAAAAATAAATTACTGCATTCTTTTCAATTAATTATTTATATTAATATTCTCGAAAACCGTAAGCTTTTTTTAAAATTAAGTTTGCTTTTCATAAAAAACTTAATATCTAATTTCGTCTCTTATTAAGAGCACCTTTTTTTTAAATCAAACCAAATATCTGTCGTTTAGTTTTAATTTTACACTGGAATTGCATATCGCCTTCTAGATGATGGATGATAATATCAAACATTGTGTGCTTTTTCCCTATATTTCCACACTATATATGGCGAATGTAGCGTGATTTCGTTTTACCTTGAAATATATAACACCCAATATTCCAGCAATACATATTTTTCAAATCAGAATCTATAGCCACAAAATGTGTGTGTGTGTGTGTGTGTGTGTGTGTGTGTGTGTGTGTGTGTGTGTGTGTGTGTGTGTGTGTGTGTGTGTGTGTGTGTGTGTGTGTGTGTGTGTGTGTGTGTGTGTGTGTGTGTGTGTGTGTGTGTGTGTGTGTGTGTGTGTGTGTGTGTGTGTGTGTGTGTGTGTGTGTGTGTGTGTGTGTGTGTGTGTGTGTGTGTGTGTGTGTGTGTGTGTGTGTGTGTGTGTGTGTGTGTGTGTGTGTGTGTGTGTGTGTGTGTGTGTGTGTGTGTGTGTGTGTGTGTGTGTGTGTGTGTGTGTGTGTGTGTGTGTGTGTGTGTGTGTGTGTGTGTGTGTGTGTGTGTGTGTGTGTGTGTGTGTGTGTGTGTGTGTGTGTGTGTGTGTGTGTGTGTGTGTGTGTGTGTGAATAGATGAATACAGAAAAAAATTTCTTGTTTGAATTAGTTAATTAAAATTTAAATTAAAATTCTATGAAATTTAAACTAAACTTTGTTTTGGGAGAATTATTTAGCCGAACCGAAATTGTAAGTAATTACTTTTGAAGATTCTTATTATCGAAAGATTCAATATAAATTAGAATATATTGGACCTCTGATACCAAATTTAGAGTCCTTAGGAAGCTAAAAATTCATAATAAAAAAAGGTTTACGAAAGAGAAAGCAGTGTACTTTTATTGAACTATATAAGTAATTCAAAAAATTACCATCTACGTAAGTAAATTAATGTAATGCCTAAGGAGAAAGTAATAATTTAATAAAATTAACAAATTTGAACGCTAAAACTTATATTAAGTTACAGACAGTATTATTAAAGTTATTCTTTTCACTGATTATTGCTGACATGTCGAAATAAGTTCTCAATTGACATTTTTATTTCTAAAAATATATCTCTCTCTTTTCACTCTTTTTTTCTCTTCATATTCTCCCTCTGTCTTTCTCTCTCTCTCTCTCAGTATTATGAAAGCATAAAAATAAGTACATTCCAAATATTTACATATATTACTAAAGTTATATTTTAATGGAAGGTTTTCCGGTATATGTGTTAGATTTCCTGAAATACATCAGATTTCATTTAATCGCATGTTTGACTTATGAACATTGTATATTAAACCTAGATGTAAAGATTCAGAATATTAATGAAGGAAAAATTGTATTATAATCAAGCATTAATTATATATTACTATTTCAGAAAAATGAATGACATTTATAAATATTAAACGAGCTATGTTTACATTTATAGTATTCATTAACCTATTCGGAACTATTTTTGTAAGACAAAGAATTCATAAACTAAGCATTATATGCAAATTCTCCAACGATTAATTTACAAATATGTGCAATAATATCTTTCTTGCGTTTATTCTACATACCTTATTTTTATTGAAGATATTCCTGATCAGCCAGCTGGATGACATAGTGCAGGGAGGGTGAACTAATGGCACGCGACACAATATTTTGGGCACTCCACCGTTCAAAAAAACATGTTCAATAGAAAGTAGTACAAACAAACGCTAGTGATCGGTCGCGGGATGGCGGGGATTCGATTCCAGATGTATTTAACTATTTAAAAAAGCTAACTTATGCCATTTTAACCATACTTTCATCTACCTATGCTTGTGAATCATTATTTTCGAAAATGAATAACAATAAAGAACCCTTAGAAACATTTTGGCAGAGGAC